>JBAMJV010000321.1:0-31805 GCA_037951105.1 Echinarachnius parma | reverse complement strand
CCCCTTTCAATGAGGACAGACCCCCCCCCCCCCCCCCCCGGGAAATATATTGTGGCATAATTGAAAACAATTGACCTGCATACCACTTAGGTGAATAAAACAAGTTCTACTTAATTATCAAGTTCCATAAGAACTTATATGACAATAAAAATCTAATGTAGATCAAAATTACAATCAACAATGAAAAATATAGCAGAGTAAGAAAAATACACAAATCATCAAGGTTAACAAGATGGTGACCTAAACAGTAAAGCTACAATGAATACAGTCATTAAACCAAATTTGAAAAATATCACACTAACATTTTGATATCTAATGCAAGCCTTCACACTAACTTGTTTGAGTACTGGCAAATTCAGGCAATTAAAATCATACATTTTGACATTTTACTTGCCCCAAAATAAAATTTGCTTGCCCCCCTTACTTCTAGATGAGATTTACATGTATGAAATTACATTGTTTTTTCATAGTTGAAGAATTATTTAGTTGCCCGGTCGGGCAAGCAACTAGACAATTCATGAAATGTTACTCGCCCAACACCAATTTTTACTTGCGAACCTTTACTAACAAACATCAAAATAGCAAAATCCCAAACATTTCTTTTTTTTATTACAGCTACTGTTTTGTACACAATTTCAGTTAGCATATTTGTTTTCAGCATATAAAATAATACATCAAAATACATATTTTCCCATTGAAGATACAAAGCTTTCAGAAAAGTCACATAAATACATTTTTACCCACAATTTTATTTTAAGAAAGAACCTTTGTCCAAGACCGCAAACTAATGCACTGTTTTGAAATATAAAATTTGATTAAAACAATAAACTATATATCTTAATTAATAATTAACAAAACATGTAATCTGAATAAACATGTACAGTTAAAGGAGAACGTACATTAAACTTTTATACATCATAATTATCATATCTTTATATTCTAAAGCATTCAAATTCCTTAACTATATTCTTAATTTAGACATCTATGTACAGTTTATAATATGCTATTTATAAGACTTAAAAAGGTATATCTGATAAATAATTTATATGAAAGCTTTTGGATAAAACAGTTCAAAAGTGAAGTACTGATGATTACACAACCAATTTACATCAACCCTTGCTATACAGATATATTTTTAGATCATCAAAGAAAATTTTCTCCTACAAAATTACTCTCTCCTGTGACAAATTTCTATTTTAATTAGCCGGTGACCCAAGCCCCAAACCAGATTATTCAATATGTGTAAGAGATCGATTTTAGCTGTCCATCCAACTAAAATTGAAAGGAATCTACATTACATGTAGTAACCATGTTGCCACATGCAAAAAATGACAAAGAGTTGCTTAGAATTTCAATATGTATGACAGGTAGTCTGTTGTTGTTTTTTCACTGAGTGATGTGTGAAAGTTTCATGATAAATGAATATCATATGGCCAAGTAATTGGGCAAAAATGAAAGTATATATTTGCTGAATCATAGCCATTGTGTTTCTATACAGCTGAAAAAATCCCACGCTTTTTCTAAATCAAACTATGAATATCTCAATGTACAAGTGGACATTTGACAAACCCAAACTGGTTTCCTACTTCAATTAGCAAACAGCAAACAGCAAAGCATCAAAGAACCACTAGAGTTTAAAGGGATAGTTGAGTTTTGGTAAAGAGAGTACTGTTTTGGTCAAACTGAATTTTAGTAACCACAACCAGCACCATTACATTACAAACTAATAGTTATAACTCCACCATGCTCGAAATGAATACAAAAGTACAAACGACTAAGTAAAAAGCCTGTTATGTAAAAAGAGCTGTTAAAACTCAAGAGGGCGCTCTCTAAAAAAGCAATGGTTTCAACCAAATCAAATAAAATATTGTGCATGTGATGTTTTGTTGAAAAAGTGACTAGATAGAGATATAATCAACAGGTATTTAAAAACATATTTTGTACATTTTTGAAAAAAGGAAGAATAAACAAAAAAAAATTAACGGCTGGTTCATAATGATCGAATATTTGTGGGGCCCCACAAATATTATAAATGATATATTCATGGATATTTCAGCCGTTTCTGAACCGATTTTGATCAAATAAAGTGTGTTCTATCATTAAAATAGTATGCTCTTTCAAATTTGGCACTCAGTTTTTCATTATCTCAACTATCCCTTTAAGAGTGTTTGGTCGATTCAGGCAAAGTTACTAGATCCCTTTTAAGAAAACTAAGTTTGCAAAAATATTTTATCAGAATATGAAACTCCTAATTTCATAATAAATACATTCCAGGTAAAGATCCTTGTACAAATATGAATTATTTAGTCTTTGTCTCCAGTTATGTGACAAGATATTTGCAG
This sequence comes from Echinarachnius parma, assembly GCA_037951105.1. Lineage (NCBI taxonomy): Eukaryota > Metazoa > Echinodermata > Echinoidea > Clypeasteroida > Echinarachniidae > Echinarachnius > Echinarachnius parma. The sequence goes on along the minus strand of JBAMJV010000321.1, from coordinate 29,463 downwards.
AAATAATTTTCAGTGACTATATTTTAGACCAAATTAGCCTTCCCAGTAATTGATATAATACTGACAACAGTACTATGACTACTTTGATTCTGTATCAAATTGTTCTGCAGTGTTCACTTTTGATCCAAATTGAAAAGTAGACTTTGGGCAACAAGCAAGCAACATCACATAGCAATGTCGTCGGTGGAGGAAGAGTAGGGAGCCAAGTAATATTTTGTACTTTTTGCAGAAAATCAGGTTTAAAATATTTGGGATCCTTGAAGAAACAAAAATGTTTATCTCCCTTTTTATATTTGATAAATATTCACAAAATTATATATTATATAATTACAATCTGAATAATTGGCATCACATAGAGAGAGCTCTGACCTGCAAGGTGGAATGCAGTTCCTCAATTTAGCAAAATACGACTGAAAACCCTTCTCACTCTCACCCGACAATGTCTAGTATTTGCTCTTATAGTTTAAGAACGGTTAAAACAATTAACACAGAACAGATAACTCGGGTGGGCTGAATAAAAAAAAAGAGCTTCATGATTTTTTAAATTTTTAACATGACAACAGGAGTGCAATATTATGTGAAAAGTCAGTGATTATTTTTAAATGGATTAATTTTCATCATTTAGCAATTTCAGCAATAAGTGGTGAGTACATTTACATATAAATATGCCAAGTAATAAAAACTATTTCAGTAGTTTTCATGAAAGCCAAACTGCCCGACAGGGTAGAATAAGGGTATTTCTGATCATCTCGACAAGTTATAAACCAAAAGCAACCAAAACGTAGGCAAGGTAATACAAATACTTAATCAAAAGGATTGAAGCATACAATGCTTATCTTATACCAATCCACACATATATTTCAAAACATTTTTTTCAAGATGCGCCTCTGTGTTTTTACGGGTAAAAGCTGATATAAAACCTGAGACGAGAAAGGACTAGAAAGTCCCTTCGTCAGCTGCACAGCGAGGCACCAGCAGCTCTATAAACGGATTGCAGCAAGGCGGAGTAAGGCCAACATCATGAGTGATGCTGTGAGGGTGAAATATGAAAAGAGAGTATAAACACAACTTGAGAGTAACAATGGATGTATGGGCACCGAAAATGACACAAATTTGCCCTAATATGACATAATTTTGCCTAAATATGAGATGGTTCTGGCCGTAAATTACATAGGTTTTGCCCAGGCACATTTGTGTTCATCAGCAAAATCCTTCCTCTTATGAGATAACATATTTCTCTCTTAATTCTTCATCCTCTTCAACTGGTTGCTCTTATTAGAGAGAAAAACGTAATCAAAACCTGCTTTATACAGTACATATATACTACATAACATAGAGCTTGTTAAGTGTGCCCTCTTTCTCTTCCAGCAGTTAGGGTGGATCTTCTCGTGTTCTTCAGCAAAATACTTTCCCATATGAGATATTAGACCTTTCTTTCTTTCTTCATTCTACATTCTCTTCAACTGGTTGTTCTTATCAAAGACTATTGAAATCATTCAATATAGGAGCTACATACCACAGAGCTAGTTGAATGTGCTCTCTTTCTCTTCCAGCAGTTGGGGTGGATCTTCTTGTGTTCGTCAGCGAGATGTTTGGCCTCCTGGGAGAAAACCTTCCTCTCTTCCTGCTTCATTCGCTTCCACTTATTGCCCAGAATCACGCTGATGGCTCTAAAGAAGAAATTTGTTGTGAAGAATTTGAAATTAATTTCATTTGAAAATTCCTTAAATATTTTTGGTTTTCAATCAGCTTGTTCCACTTTTCTCTGTTCATGCCACATTTGCTTCCATTTATTGCCCAGAATCACACTGATGGCTCTAAAGGTGAAAATGTAAACACAACAAAAAAGTTATAGAGCTGTAATGTGAAATAATGATTTAGAGGAATCACTAAACATAGCTTGTTCAACTTCTCTCTGTTCATGCTACATTCACTTCCAGTTGTTGCCAATGGGATACCATACTGATGTGACAAAATATGAAAGCAGATAAAAGAATATGAATAGGATCGTCATGTTGAGCAGATGTGTCTATGTTACCAAGAGGGGGCCTGGTAGAACGAATTCTCTTATCCCTAAAAAAAAATCCTTCACAAGAGGCTCTCATGTTACTTTTGTCTGGATACAATGCTCAACTTATCTGAAAACAGCATTTATTGGTCACCTTATCTCTCTGTGATGAAATAGTAACAAAAATCAGATACCCTCATTATTCACAGATAGTTCTTTGCATCATCCATACCAATCAAACTTCTCTGAAAACGGCTTGAAGGCATGCATGCACGGGTCACTTTATCTCTCTCTGACTATAAAGCAACAACATATCAGATATCAGATAACTAGTGGCTCAAGAAAGAATACCAACAGTCCTTTCCAGGACTACCACAGTCCTTTCTTAGGACTATCCAAGAAAGAATATACCAACAGTCCTTATCAGGACTCTCCAATCCTCCCTTCTCACATGGGGCAACCGCAACTGCAAAGAATAAATGTAGTTTACCTCTTATACTTACATCATAAAGTGTATATGCACTGGTCTTGTTTTACTTCCCTGTGACAATATAGCAACAAATCTCACATATCCTCATCCCTTACCGAATCACAAAGAATAAATGTAGTTCACCTATTATCCTTGTCTGGATAGAGCTGCGTGTACTCCAGCCTGAACTTCTTGGCGAACAGCATGAAAGCGTTCATGGGTCTCTTCCCCTTGCCTTCGTCCCCCTGCTCCAGCGAGAGTTTCTTGACCCCCTTTATGGGGGAGGACGGTGCGCTTGAACTGCCCCCTCCCGGGGGTATGATGAACCTGTCTGCCAGGTTGGAAGACAGGTTGGAGTGCGGCGGGGAGAGAGGAGCTTGGCGCGTTGGGCTGTTCTCCAGATCCCTGCGATGCCTTGCCATGCTGCTTAGAGCTAGCACCGCGGACGAGTCCAAAGGGGTGAAGGCATAGCTAATAGAAGGAAAATAAAGTAGAATATGCAGTTATCAGCCATGCCCAACTATGAGTTATTGTTGCACATATAACGAGTCCTTTGACCTTTGACCTTCTGACCCAGAATTTTATATTGATTTGTCAAACGGTTCTTAAAATATAGCAATTGCGTGCTCTATTTGCACATACAATGTGACCTTTGACCTCATACCCCAAAAATCCAATCAGTTCATAAGCTCCTCAAGATACATAAGGTAAAATGTTTGACAGTAATCTGTTACTTTGTGGTGAAGACATAATTAACAAAAAATATTAGTAGCCATAGCTCATTTTTCGTGGCCCTGGACCAGTGATACTTTTGAACCCTAGACAAAGCGAACTTAATGGTTCAAAAGATGTTATTTTACGAGAGTCCCCTATATGTTACTTACCTCTTGAAGCTTTCTACAACATCAGACTCCTTGAAGCTGATGGCATCAGGGTGGGAGGGGGGCAAGCACACGTCCCCACTCTCGAGCTCCGAGCAGGGTATCCCATAACGCACCACGGTCTGGCAAGGTATGTAGGAAGACCAACCTTGGGATGTTAAAGAAAAAGATGCAAGTTAATTAAAAGTATGTCTCTAGGTGTTATCAACATCTATTCTTTTTCTGGTTAAAAATAATAATTTTCAAAGTCAACAAAAAAGGATACAAGCATACATCCCCACTCTCTAGCTCCGAGCAGGGTTTCCCATAATGCACCACGGTCTGGCAAATTATGTAAGGAGACCAACCTGTGGATGTTCACAAAAATAGGTGAGTGAATTTCTTTAACAGCTCTCTTTGTACTAGGACTTTGTGGTAGGTGTATCACATTATTTGTTTTATTTATAAATATATCAAATGAAGAAAGGTGCGCATGCAGCCACACTCAATGGCCCGTATTCACAAAGGAGGTTTGTACAAACCCCGGTTCAAACCGCGGTTTACATCTATGGAATGCCAATTGTAAACTGATGGAGAGAGAATGTAAATTCCTTACTTGTTAACAATGTGGAATGGTACACATTCTCTCTCCATCAGTTTACAATTGGCATTCCATAGATGTAAACCGCGATTTGAACCGGGGTTTGTACAAACGCTCTGAGCAGGGTATCCACTAATGCACCATGGTCTGGCAAATAATGAAGGAAATACCATCTGAGAATGAAAATGCAAATTAGTTCACTTCAATACAAGCATTGAGATAATCACCTTTGTCTCGAACAAAGAAGGGATGATCAGTTGAGCAGATAGCCTCCAGACTCGGTTGACCTTTGACATCGGGGTTAAAGGTCAGCTTCATCTGGTCCTCTGCATGGTCACCGTGTGGCCCCGGGGGCTCTGCCCGTGAAGGTCTGGGGTCGGTGGGCTTCGGGTCCTCTATCTTGACCAGTCGTAGACCAAGTGGGGCGTATGTAGAGCATGGTGACTGACGACCACTCTCCGGTCTGTTTGGTTGGACGTTGGCCCGTGAAGCCAGCTGCTCTGTCCCACCGATCTCTTCAGCCAGACGCCAATCTGTGCGAGTGCCCGATGTGAAACGAATGCTGTTTCCTGTAATTCAGTAGTTAATTATGGAATTTGAATAGCGTTACAAGACATATTACATGGATGTTCCTGTGTTGCTTATTATTTAACATGCTTGTACATTACATAGTTTGTTAAAGTCGTCACATGCCATTTTGGCACACCTATCTCTGATTCTGTAGCCCTACGACACACATCTACTAAAGTAGTGAACGCCCTCTCTGGTAACCCAGTGTGTTTAATATACCCTTTATGCCTGGTTACATAGCCAAATTTGAAATGTTCTGATTATGTCACATTCTGAAGATTCTTTTGTTCCTAAAGACCCTCCTAGTCACTGATTCTTTCTCTAAAATCTTCATATATATATACATTCTCTACTATCTATCTAATGGAATTCCTAAAAGCAGGCAATTCAATCAGACATGCTCTAAGGGGTGATTACCTTTCAGGAAGCACTTCCACACAGCCGTTGGCCACTGGTGGGTCCAAGTTCCTCCCGAAGACTCCGTTTCTTTGGGCGACGCTGGGAATGGGGAGGAGGAGGTTATCCTCGCATCACTCTCCGGGGCCCAGTAACCAACGGGATCGATGATGTCGTCATCGTCATGGTGATGCACCTCTGATGAGCTTGATGTGATGGTGGGTGGGGGAGAGGGGGACCGCGGTGGGGGTTTGGCGTAGGAGTGGATGGCACGGTTGAGAGAGCGAATTGCAGCCGACAGTCTGTAAGTATTAGATTTGTACAATTTATTAGTTATTTGTTTGGATTCGGTAAACTACAAATACTAATGCAATTTACATTAAATAAAATCAAAACAAAAAATAATAACTAATCAGATTCAATGCATAAGGAAATTGGTATACATCGAAGAGGGTTATTTTCCATTGATTTAAATTGATTATACCTCTACAAACATGGATACTGAACCTACTTCATATGATATCAAAAAAATGAATAAGAAAAAAACCGAACCTTGGTTTGTGTCGTACGCTCCCTTCAGAGTGATGACGCTGTCTGTGCCTGCCCGTCACAGTCCCGCCCTTCTTCCGTCCCGAATCCATCAGTGGACTTTGCGGGCTGGTAGCAATGATGGCCAGCTCTGTCAGCCAGTTGGAGTGGTGGTCCCCTTCCCCCTTCATACATTCATGGTTGGAGCTGGGTGGTTTATCGTTGGAAGAGGGTTCAGCACCGGTCTTGATCTCAAGCTGCCGGCAAGGGTATGGCACTGGGATTTAAGAAAATGTGCACTTATTTCTTTTATTCTAGAATACATTTCATATGTGACAGAGCTAATAATTGTAAAATGGTTGGAGCGGTTAAGGTTCTCCCTTAATACATTAATGGTTGCAGCTGGGTGGTATACCATTGGAAGAGGGTTCAGCAACAGTCTTGATCTCAAGCTGCTGGCAAGGGTATGGCACTGGGATCGAAGAAAAATGTGCACTTATTGCTTTTATTCTAGAATATATTTCATATGTGACAGAGCTAGTCTTTGTAAAATTGGTTGGAGTTGTTATTTTCCTTTTCCCTTAAAACATTCATAATTGGAGCTGGGTGGAACCGTTGGAAGAGGGTCCAGCACAGGTCTTGATCTCAAGCAACTGGGCTCGAATAAGACATGTTTATAAATGTGCAATTGGTTTGAGTTGTGAATTCCCTTCTACATTATACTCATGGTTCCAGGGCCAGCTGGCTAGAATTATACCACTTTAGAAGAGGAATGGTCTATTCCTAGCACAACACCCATTAACAAATAAATGAACTATATAATACTCACCATTTGCATTGCAATCTACATGGAGTTGATCAAAATCAGCTAGGTTCTTTACGTCTGCCATCCTGCTTATTCTGAAGAAAGAGAAAATACAGGAAAACAAACAAAAATAAAGTGGAATATAACTGTAAGGGTAAATGGAAATATCACTTGCCCCATGACACGGGGTAATGCAACTCCTGTTATCTTGTAATCTTTAATATTTAGCAATGTTTTATTTTTTCTTTTAATAAAATGTGAATACCTATTTTTAGTGGCAATTATTAAGAAATAAAAATTCAAAGGTGATTGCTGAAATTTAAGTTCTAACTAGTTCGGACCCAACGTTATAGGCAATCCTCGATTCCATCTCTCATTCGATTACTCAATTAATGTACTTTTTTAATATCACATTTAATTATTAGATTTATCTGTTATTGAATATGATCAATTTAAATTATGTTAAGAATATATTATAAAATAAAGATGTATTCAATTAAATCTCAATTTTAATTAAAAATACTTTGTAAACTATTAATGAACCTTGTATTTGTTATTAAATAAGATCAATTTAATTCATGTTTTAAAGGATATTATATAAAATGAAACTTAGTCAATTATTCAATTTCAATAGAAAGATACTTTGCAATAATGTACTTTGTAGTTGTTATTGAATGTTAAATTTAATTTATGTTAAGAATTTAATACAAATTAAAACTTGTTAAGTATCAATTTTAATTATACTTTGTATAATGTACTTTGTATAAATGGAATGCGATAAATTTAATTTTTGTTAGGAATACAGTATAACAAAAATTTAAACTCGTTTAATTACTCAATCTTTTTAAAGATACTTTGTATTGCCTCCTTTTTTATATCACATTTGATTATTAGTTTTGTATGTTATTGAATATCATTTATTTATTTTATGTTCAGAATATAATATAAAATAAGAATGTTTTTAATTAAGTCTAAATTCTAATTGAAAATACTTTGTATTAATGTACTTTGTATTTGCTATTGAAAACGATCAAAATAAAATTATTTAATTACTCAATTTCATATGAAGATACTTTGTATTAATTTACCTTGTATTTGTTATTGAATATGATAAAATTAATTTATGTTCAGAATATAATATAAAATAAAATAAAATTAATTATTCAATTTTAATTGAAGATACTTTGTATTTGTTATTGAATGTTAAATTTAATTTCTGTTAAGAATATAATACAAGTTAACAAATTTTAATTACTCAATTTTAATCAAACATAGTTTGTATTAATGTACTTTGTATAAATGGAATACGATAAATTTAATTTGTGTTAGGATTATAACATGAATTAAGACTTGTTTAATTACTCAATCTTTATTGAAGATACCTTGTATTGCTTCCCTTTTGATATCAAATTTGATTGTTAGATCTACTCGTTATTGAGTGTGATTTATGAATTTATGTTAGGAATATGATATAAAATAGATAGTGGGATTTGATATCCTTTAATTAAATAATTTCCATGCTCTTATTTTTGCATTTGTGTGATGTTTATTATTGTAATTTTTAAAGATATACATGTACTGTATTAATGTACACTTTGTTAGATTCAATATTTAGTTAGTATTACATATTTAAAAGTAAGTAATGAATTAGTAAATTGGTTCTTTGTTATTGTTAGATTAAAATTAAAATTAAATGAGAATATGCATATTATAATAATCACATTTTTAGGCTACCATGTTAGTGCCTATCTTGCCGAATGCATTCATAAATATATATTATTTTGTTGTATTTTGATGTTGAATAATATTTGTATTGTGTTGTAATATATTTATTCATGTATGTTCATAATTATTTGTGTTCATGTACGCAAGGCACTTTAGTCCTCGGACTACAGTCTTGTTCATTTTGTTCAATCTACCTTGTGTTTCTGCATTCATTGAATTCAAAACATACATTTCTTCTTTGAAGTGAACAACAACAAAAACGGTTAAAACTAGCTGAAACCTAAATATTAAATGGTTTTTTACCAAAACGTTCGGTTAAATTTAAACGGTTATCCTTTTTACTAGTACATTATTGAATTGACTCAATGTCAGTTGATTTTTTTTTAAAACAATGATGTACACACTAGCTTCTTTTTTTGTATTGGTGTTAGCTTACTGATCCATGAATGTCTTTCCCTGTAAAGAGAATTTGAACAATATGGGTGAGCGTGATTTTGTTCTTATATGCAGTAAATGGAAAAATAAAATCATGCTGGATCAGATGTTTTGTTTTTAGGCACACAGTTAGTATTCATACAGGCTTGAAGTTGAAGTGAATCAGTGCGATTGATGTGTACACACAAGGTAAATCTTATAGTGTTATGTATGTATAGCTATCGTGACTGTATGACTAGTAGTACTAGTATTAGATAGAAAAATCTATATCGTTTTCATGGCCTCTTTTACATTTAATTCTAATATAATTTTACTGTCAGCCGTTAGAAGGGCTGACAGTAAAATGTTACAATTAAATGTAAAAGAGCCAAAGAGGCCGTAAAAGAGCCAAAGAGGCCATAAAAACGATAGATTTGTCAATCTAGACAAGTATGATATAATAAGACATTGATGTTGATCATGCTTCTAAAATTACAAAGATCTAAATTAGGTACGGTAACTATAAACAGCCTGGTTAGGTTAGTCTAAAGTTTAAAGCATACTTCATATTGTTTTCAGATTATGTTTACTTTCTGATTTGGTTATATAGAGTTGGTGTATTTGACTTTAATCATAATCAATATTGTTATGAGCAGCATCATCATCATCCCGATCATCATCAACATCATCATCATTCATATCAATTATCATCAAATGTTCCCACCAATCATTCATGATCATAAACATCTAATTAAAAACATCTACAACAATCAACATACAACCATTTTACTCAATTATCAAGTTGCTTAGTTAATTCACATTATTATTCAGTCAAAATCATACTAGTCTATATAGACTCTAGACACAACTTAATACATTCATGCAAAACCTCGCAGTAGCATACAAATTCAAACACATACACAGTCACACAATGCAAAATGAGTATTACTAGTATGCACACTCTCAAAGTCACATATGCAATGACAATGTATGGTAGGTACACTACACACTGCACTGACAGCTAGCAAATAAACCGCACGTACACAACGCATAGGCAGGTACCCACAACACAGCTGATTGAATGAATGGGCGGTTACCTCCTCTAAAATTGCGATCAAATACCAGCTGATTTCACCAAGGAATGTTTATATTTTAAGGCTAAATATGTTTTTCAAAACTCTATTTTCGATTCCTTACCCAGATGAACAGAATGTTCAGCTTGTCAATGGAAGGTAGAGGAGTTTTCAGGTTGATCCTGGGCTGTTTTTCTTGCACAGATCACCTCCGTAAATCAGCTTCGGCAAGGGACGCCATGATCATGAATGGTTATTGTACACGCTTGTTTACTACGTATGCAAATTAGTCTGATCTTAGCTCCTATTGGTTCAATAGGGGGACTTGCCTATTTGAAGCTCACCGATTGGTCAGTTTTCATGCAATTACTAAATTAGATTCAGGAACTAGTGCTGGCCTAGATCTATTTTGGCCAAAGTTTGTAAACATACAAAGCTAGCAAGCGCAAGTCTGCCTGGGATTGCCATTCGCGCGACTGTTTTCATCAATGAAACAGCTAGGTTATATCGGTAAATAGTTTATTTTATCATTTTTAATTGATAAATTATAATTGTGCACATAATATAAATTATACAAATGTGAACTTTCAAGTGTGTTAATTGTTAGTGTTTAGTTGTGGAGAAAAGAGGAGGGGAGTTGGAGGCGTGAAGAACATGAATCAAGTACTTAGGCGATGCACGCAAAACCTAAACAGCTGACCTCATCCTTGGAAATTAGGACTTGATTTTCAATTCGAAGTTGTAAAATAATAATTATCCAAGACATTTCATTAACGATTCCACCTTCGAGCAATAGTTGAGTTTTGGTAAAGAGAGTACAGTTTTGGTCAAACTGAATTTTAGTAACCAAAACCTGCACAATTACATTACAAACTAATAGTTATAACTCCATGCTTGAATGGGATGAAAATTACAAATGACTAAGTAAAAAGTCTGTTATCATTTTTTTTAAAGAGCCATTAAAACTCAGGGCGCTCTCTAAAAACTCATTGGTTTCAACCATTTAAAATAAAATATTGTGCATGTGATGTGTTGTTAAAATAGTGATTAGATAGAGAGATAATCAACAACTATTTAAAAACCTCTTTTGAAAATTGTTTAAACGAGGAAGCATTTAACAAAAATTGTAACGGCTGGTTCAAAACTATCGAATAGTTGTGGGGCCCCACAATTATTGCAAATGTTTATGGATATTTCAGCCATTTCTGAACCGATTTTGATCAAATAAAGTTTATTATGTCTTTAAAATGGTAAGCTCTTTCAAATTCGACACTCAGTTTTTCATTATCTCAGAACAAATTATGTTGTGTAATGTGTAGTGTAGCGCCCTCTATACCAAAACTCAACTATCCCTTTAATCATACATTGGGCATAATTACAATTTGGGCAGATTCTATCAGATGAAATCTTCGTAGTCTTTGTTTCTTCTCTCCTGACCTATGTCCCTCTGTATGAACTGTTTTGTTTATTTTGGTTGTACTCCCATTGACTGAGGATTTGATATTAAAGGGGTAGTTCAGTTTTGGTATAGATGGCGCTGCACAAAATAATTTTTTTGTGAGATAATGAAAAACTGATTGTAAAATTTGAAAGAGCATACAATGTTAATGGCAGAATAAACTTTATTTTATCAAAATCGGTTCAGAAACGCCTGAAATATCAATAAATATATTCGATCGGAATAAATCTGGGGCCCAGATTTATTCGATGATTTAAAAAACAAATTAAACTGCTTACACTTTTATCCAAAATTTTCAAAAGAGGTTTTGAAATAGTTGTTGATGATCTCTCTATTTAATCATCATTTCAAAACAAAACATCACATGCATAATTTTGTATGAAAAATGGTTGAAATCAATGCTTTTTTTAGAGAGCGCCCTCTTGTGTTTTAATGGCTCCTTTTGAATGATAAGAGGCATTTTACTTAGTGAAGTTTGAAGTTTATTAACAACAAAAAATACATCATCAAAAATTTCACATGTAAGACAAACTTATCAAAAATAATTACTGTAAGTACTTCACAAAACAATGAAATACTACAATAGATTGGTTTACTTTTAAATTAATGTTTACATAATATAAAACAGTTCATATGAAGAAAACAAAACAATGTCAAACGTTTATCTATCCCTAACAAACATTTGTTTAGATACAAAATCAAGTTGTTGCTAAAAGAGAACCAAAAGTTAGCACAAGTGCTAGTCGAGATCGGTCTTACTTAGTCGTTTGTAATTTTCTATACCTTTCGAGCATGGTGAAGTTATAACTATTACTAGTTTTTGAAGTTATTGTGCAGGTTTGGATTACTAAAGCTCAGCCTTACCAAAACTGTACTACCCCAATACATTTCAAATTAAATTGCATTTCATATTGCTCGATCTTTGGGCTTTTTTGATAATTATATGAAAAGCTTTTTCCTGAGACATTTTATTGGAACTTTGGGCTGAGGAAAGGAGGCTGTAGCTCTGTGCAAAATTGTGAAGCGCCCTCTTGTGTAGTACAAAACTACTTTACTGTAGTATGTGTGGAATAAAAACACAAACAACAGGATATTTCTCAGCCAATGTATTGATCGGATCCACGTACTGCAGAGCGTCACCCAAACTAACCAATCAGCTTGCGAACAGACCAATACACACACATAGCATGCGAACGTGCCACGCACGACAGGTGCGATGCATTGAAAGTATATCGAGTGAAAATAAGAGATTTACGTCATAATTCTGGGTAAGTGTGTGAATTATATAAACATATTTATGAACATTTTATTATTATTTGTGTCATACAAGAACCGAGAAGCCGACAATTATTGTTAGATTGTGTTTATCAGAGTGAGATTCTGTTTTGAAATGTGTAAACTATATATATGTTTATTGCGTTGTGAGGATGCGAGCGTGCCTGGAAACAACATACTGTACGTGTATAATCTGAATGGGAGAATGAGTCATTCTATTCACGTACAGTGTGTCCATCCCTGGTGTGTAGAGTACATAGGCAAATATATTGAAAATAATAGTACAATTATTACAAACTCTGTATCAAATATAAAAATAGGTGCTAGCATGTGGATAGGTGTACATATGGCCAGAAAATAGAGTTGAGCACAACTTAGATCGACAAATCTATGGTTTAAATGTAAAAGAGGCCATTAAATGAAAATGACAGATTTGTTGATTTACTATCTTTACTCATTGATTATGGGATAAGGCACCTGTACGATGCCACTTTTAGGGGAAAACTTACGGCGGCCACAAGGGTGTCACGGCTATCCTGCGGTTTGCAGTTGCATTTTACCTCCCCGTACGCGTACGACGTCGCGGAAGGTTATTATTACTATAGCCACTAAATCCAACCATAGTAATACCCTTGTAAAAAAGTACTGCAGTACTACTGCGGTAAAAGTACTGCAGTACCCGCAGTACATTTACTCCGGTAAATTGGACGGTTGGTCAGTAAATTTACTGCGATAGTACTGCGGTACAAGTACTGCGGTACTACTGCAGTAATACTGCTGTACCTCGGTACTACCACAGTACTACCGCAGTACTACAGTACGAGTACCGCAAATTTTGCGATAGTACTGCCAGTACTGCATTTGTACTGCAGTACTACTGCAGTAGTAACGCAGTAGGACCGCAGTAGTACTGCGGTGTACCACATGTACTACGAATAATGCAGTAGTACCACAGTACTACTGCAGTACTACTGCAGTTTTTCCGCAGTACTCGCAGTACTTTTTTACAAGGGTAGCCACCAAATCTGTCTTTAGACACCAAATTTTACATCAATTATTATAGCCACCAAATTTAGTGATAGGGTGTAATTTATCGGTCTAGTTTAATTCGGTTACGGTTAGGTTTTTCTGGCCATGCGTACACTTATCCACTAGCATGGCTATATATGGCGCTGATATTGTACTTGCAAGGGCGTCAACAGCTTCTCAAAAGTGGGGGGGGGAGAACATTGGGCATGAGCGAAGCGACCGACTCGGGGGAGGGTGTGGGAGGGGGACCCTCCCACTGTAGGGAGCTTTTGGGCTTGAAATGTGATTTGGTGCATATTTTATATACCTAAGACAGAAATGGCACATAATACAGTATGTAGTGCAATCTATGGAATCAAACATACATAATGTATACATTTAGAAAAAAAAAGTGGGGTGGGGGGGGGGGGGGGGGACAATCCTTCCACTTTCAAATGTGGGGCAGACGTGTCCCCCCGTCCCCCACTTGTTGACGCCCATGCATACATGTACTTGTCGCTGCAGTACCAGTATCCCAAATGATTTGCATCACTCAGCTCACTGCACTTTCCAGTTTATTGTCCTTTTTGAGCTACAAGCTATATATATGCTCTAGTATGTTTATAATTATTTGTGTAAGGATTATTATTTTAAAGAACCTACTCGAAGAATATTACAATGTTGGAAATTATTAATAATAAGAGAACTATGGGCTTAAATATTATTATTATATAAGTTATAAGTCCCATGTGCTTCAGAGATCAACCTGAACAAGCAATTAGAAAACCCAAATCAGGATCGATACTAAACGATACTAAATGCTCTTCGGACCAAAAATACAGGATCGTTCTAGTGACGTAAATGTTAGGTCAGATCAATTGTTAGCAGACGTTGTCTCATTGCAAATGTACATGTCAGAAGTGCACTCATTTTGTCCTTTCAATGTTCATCGTTACCATGAGTACACATTTGTTTTATGACATTTTGAAGAAAATGTAACTCCGACCATGAATATATTATTGATTCCCGTAGAAACAGTCAGTTTAAGCGAGGTTTGGTTATTTTGTATAGTATTCGGTCATTATGTGCGCTGGTCACGTAGGGGTCACGCATAGCGTTGTGGTACTGTACTCCGTGGAATCCGTGTACGAACTTCCTCACTGGGTGAATATACGTATAGTGCACAATTAACCGTTGGACGATGGTTTATTAGTTTTAGCTCTATAACTCCACGAAAAAGAGATTTCAAGCCCTAATTTTTTCAGGCATGCTATTAAATGACATTTTCTTTCATATAAGACAATAATCTCGCAACTTTTGAAATTTGGCTTGCAAAAGAGGGGCTATCCCTTTAAAGAAGTACAAAACTTGATGATGATTATATTATATACCTGTATTTCTGCTGATTTCTTTTCTATGTTTATATGTCTGACAATAGCAATGTTACAGTTATAGGCGATACCAGTATCAGGGCTCTACACTTACCTTATTTGTCAGTGGCCCGGGGCCGCTCGGGCCAGTGAAATAATTCCTTCCCCTTTTCTGGTGGCCCTGAACAAAATTTACTCGCCCGAAAATTGTATTCACAAGTAAACTTTTTACTATTCAAAATATCACTCTTTCCTGATCAAACCTGTGATTATACTTAGGCCATGAAAAATAAATTGTTGGATTGGCGTAACCCACCTGCCCCTAAAAATACCGGCGCTAATGCACGCCGACCCTAGAAGTTTTTTTCTGAATTTTATTTTTAAAAAAATTAAAAATTAAAAATTAAAAAATTGCAATAGAATTTGCAATTGCGATGTGTTATGTGTGTGCTTTTGTGTATTTGTGCGAACAAAAAAAAAAAAAAAAAAAAATCCCTACCGACCTACCCTAATTTTTGGTTGCCCGTTACTCCAATCAAACAATTTTTTGGGGGGGCCTTATAATATTAGATGAAGCGCATGACAAAGAAGAAATGCCAAAAAAGAATTTTGCCATTTCATTTTGTCATGTCGGGTTGAAATCTGCTTGCCCGATTGGGCCACCAAAAAATGACTTCTATACATTTTTGCTGGCCCGAAGTGCAATTTCACTGGCCCCGGGCCAGCGGACCCTGTCAGTATAGCATTGAAGGATCGATGCATGTTATAGAATTTGGTTTGCACAAAATACACATTATGCAAGAAGTCATGCTATAGGATATAGTCAGTCATGGACAGAAATATCTGGGAATTATAATTTGTCATCATAAGGGTATCCGAGGGGGTATTATGTTCGTGACAATAGCTTGTTTTTACCCCCCTGAAGTTACAAAGTAACAAAAGATGCTCTACTCAGCCCGGATCTAGGGCAATTCTCTTTCCCAACAAACTTTTGTCATATAGATTTAGAGAATCTATTGTACTAAACTGGAAATTCATTCTAGGTGTACATGCCAACATGAAATCATAACAGTATAATAACACATTCTTATTTGAGATACACGTACAAGTATGCATATATTATTCAGTGCATATTTTATGTCAATAATCTTTAATTTTTGTGTGTGTGTGTGAATTTCAAATTACAAAATACAATGTAATGACTTTGCTTCTTTGGGAATGATTTCATTCTGGTTATCTGCAATTGAAATATATCCATGGGATATATATAATCACCAATTCAAATGAAATTTAATTTGCATTTGCATATATATATTTGTATGAATCATGACATTGTATATGCATAATTTGCTATCATTATACAGTATACTCACAATTTTTCAAATCTTACTTTTATGTTGAAAAATGTATTCCGTATCCAAAATGAAAACAGATTTGGAATACAAATATTCATGATATATTTTGCTTTTGTTCACAGGATCAATGGTATAAATTAACTCCAGATCATTGCTGGCCATCAGGCAGAACTCACTTGCTGAAATTGGACCAAGGACTGAAGTCGAGCGTTAGATCGACAATGGCGAACACCGCCGGTTACAAACTGCGCACAGCAGCGCACAAATATCTATCTGAAACAGAGTGCGCCACCCTGAAGATCTGCATCCGGAGGTTCCGTGAGACACGCTCTGTGCTCGGTCTTTGCACGGCGCTTCAGCGGTTTCTGGACAACCCGGAGAAGGTGCACATGATGGCTCTCATCTTTCCCATGATCCCCGAGGATCTCCAGATGGACTTTGACAACTTGAGCCGCCTCCAGTTTGAGCACTACGCCATGCTAATCAGGCCCAAGCTGGTCGACAAGTACAAGCTCGGCAGCGCGAAGAAGCCGAGCCCGACGAAGGGGCGGGATCGGAAGTCTTCCGCACGTGTACTGCTTCCGGTTGAGCACATCCACAACATCGCCGAGGCGAGAGAACATACCATGCAGACGTTTAAGGGGCGCGGATGTGAAGTGCAGGATGGTGGCGGAAGAGAGAAATCGACAGAAGCGAGGCGAGCTGGTAAGAATCTTAAGCGCAGCAAGACTTACCATGCTCCAGAGCAGTCACATGGTGGCCAAAACTCCTCGAACTCTGAGAGACCCCCATCAGGTTCAGACTTTAGAGAACCCCAACAACCCCCTGCATCACTGAACACAAGTCACACCAGCAGCGATTCAACACCCAGAGTGAGACTGGGGGAACTCAGGCAGAATGCTACACCAAAGTCTCTAAAGGTAAAATTTAGATATTGATTTCAACCATTATTTGACCTGACATAATAAACAAGTCTGTTTTACTTTGGTTTTAAGTTAAACTTGATATTTATATATTTGTGAAATGAATTACATTTAATGGATATATAACCAAGAAGAAAGGAAATCAATCATGAAACCTTTATTTTACAAACAGATAGAGATTAAAAAAATACAGTGGATATGAACTTGAATCGCATCTACCTAGTCCCTAGTGAGCACATACTTGTAAACTAGAAGTTAATTATATATAGCCAAAGTTATATTTTGTATTTCATACAATCTGCATACGTTTCTTGACATTTACAAGAGTTACATGTATGGTTCAATGGTTAAATGTTCTTTGCCTGTGTTTGCACACATGCTGACTGTAAATTTATGCAATTATACATAATGTAGTTTGCAGACTGCAGAGCTCCGTCATTTAAACTTGATGTTTGTCGAGGTCCACGCTGGGCAAACAATGAGCAGAGAACTGCAAAGACAGTTTCCATAGCAACATAAGTAGGCTGGGCATATATCTATTGTTGCAGTATTTTTTTGCGGTATACCTCTTTGACAATGCATAATACTTATTAGTTACTGAATTACTCATTCTAAATTTTTTTATGGCAAAAGTATGTGGCTGCAATTATTTGTATGTAATGACTTGAAACGTTTTATATAATTGTCACGATCAAGTACAAAATCTCTCAAAATTGTTCAAACTTCTAAACTGATGTATGGTGCTGTTATTTAATATGAAGATTTGTTTTACATCATGATGGTGATCCATATTATTTCATAACATTTAGGTGAAATATATCCTGGAGAGAAAGGAAGGACGATATTGTTTGGTTTTTGCTTAAAGGGGTAGTACAGTTTTGGTAAGGCTGAATTTTAGTAACCAAACCTGGACAGTAACATTATAAACTAATAGTTATAACTCCACCATTCATTAAAAGGTATACAAAATTACAAACGACTAAGTAAAAAGCCCATTATCATTCAAAAATAGCCATTAAAACACAAGAGGGCGCTCTCTAAAAAGGCATTGGTTTTAACCATTTTTCATACAAAATTATGCATACTTTTGTGATGTTTGAAATCATGATTAAATAGAGAGATCATCAACAACTAATTAAAAAACGCTTTTGAAAATTTTTGAAAAAGTGTATGCATTTTTAATTTTTTTTGAAAAATTCATCTAATTATTTGGGCCCCAAATAATTATAAGATCAGATATGATATTTCAGCCATTTCTGGACCGATTTTGACCAAATAAAGTTTATTCTGCCATTAAAATGGCATGTTCTCTCTAATTCGACACTCAGTTTTTCATTACCTCACAAAAAAATTGTGATGTGCAGCGCCCTCTCTACCAAAACTAAACTACCCTTTTAAAGGGATAGTTGAGTTCTGGTAGAGAGAGTACAGTTTCAGTCAAACTGAATTTTAGTAACCAAAACCTGCACCATTACATTACAAACTAATAATTATAACTCCACCATGCTCAAAAGGAATACAAAAATTACAAACGGTCTAAGTAAAAAGCCTGTTATCATTAAAAAAAGAGCTGTTTAAACTAAAGAGGGCGCTTTCAAAAAATGCATTTGTTTAAACCATTTAAAATAAAATACATGTGATGTTTTGGTTGAAATAATGATTAGATCTAGAGAGATAATCAACAACTATCTAAAACCTCTTTTGAAAATTTTTGAAAAGAGGAAGCATTTTAAAACGAATTATGGCTGGTTCAAAATTATCGAATACTTATATATTGTTGTTATTGTTGTTAATAAACTTAAAACTTCAAAATTCAAACTTGTGGGGCCCCACATTTATTACAAATGGTTATGTTTATGGATATTTCAGGCGTTCCTGAACCAATTTTGATCAAATAAAGATTATTCTGCCATTAAAATTGTATATTCTTTCAAATTTTACACTCAGTTTTTCATTTTTTTGTGTAGCGCCCTCTCTACCAAAACTCAACTATCCCTTTAAATTGAGAACTATAAGTAACAGATCTTTATACTGGTCTCTTGAATATAATGATTGTTCTCTTCATAATAGTGATTGAATGCAAGTATGTTTCAGCGAAAAAAGTACACTAGGGCGGCGGTCGAATTCGCCCCCGAAATGCCCAAAAGAGCCCCCGAAAAAAAAAGTAACCCCCGAAAAAAAAATTAAAATTTTTTATTTTTTTTATTTTGATTTATTTTTTTGTTTGATTTTGGGGATTTTTGTTGGATTTTCTGTTTGGATCATGATCAAATGCTTATAAGATGATCACTTACAGCATTAGAGCTTAATAGTAGCCCCTGAAATTCGAAAAAGAGCCCAGAAATTTGTAGCCCTCGAGATGATAAAAGTAGCCCCCGAAAGTTGGAAAAGTAGCCCCCGAAAAAGGAGCCCCCAAAATAAAAATATTAATTTTTTCGCTGGTATGTTTATAATTTAAATCGCATCTTTCTGTTAAATCACATCAGGTGCGTGTGGCACTTGAGAGGAGGGAACAACAATCATTTGGTTTATATATTTATATATTATATATTATATATTATATATTTAATTATGCAAGATGTAGAGTATAATCATAACACAGCACAGGCATCTTTGTTTTGGTCTCTTTGAATTTTGTTGCTTGTGAATTTATATATGCAAGTACTTTTATGTAAATTATAAATGCATCTTTCTTCTGTTATAATTATTACATTAAGGTGCGTTGTGTGACCCTTGAGAGGAGGGAAGGACAACCATTTGGGTTCTGCATACAGCGGGGTTGACCATAACACATGCATTATTGTTTTGGTCTCTTTGAAATTTCATTTGATTACAAGCGTTTTTTTCATGTAGATTATAATAGTATTAATTTTCTGTTGAATTTTACCAGTTGCGTCGTGTGACCTTAGAGAGGCGGGAAGGACAATCATTTGGGTTCTGCATCCGAGGCGGGGTTGACCACAACACTGGCATCTTTGTCTCGGAGTTGGACCCAGGAGGCCAGGCTGAGAGAAAGGTGAACAGATTTACCTAACTGAGTAAAAATATTCTGAAATACCATTACAAAAAATTAAATAGATCTACATTGGACTTACTATTATTCAAGGAGAACAGTTTCACAACCTTTCTAGGTTGCCTATTCAGCTGAACTGGTTTGGGCAGAGAAGCTAGATTACTGGTGAAAAGCTGTTAAAATAACCAACCCGAGTAATCCGCTTTCAATCAATGTATTTGCCTAAAAGTTCATGTACATGATATATGAGGCTTATAGGCATATCTATTTTCCGGCTGGCACTGTCTGTGATGTACAGTACTTGGTTCAGTATATCATAGTCAAAGTAAAAACTAGTGCACTATCATGAACTTTGTTATCCCATAAAAATGACCATATTTAAAACAATGATTCCAAAACGTGTTTATTTCCATGCTTTATAGGAACATTTATCTAAATCATAATAGGTAGGATATGTGTATTTTATACTTGGTGAATATAGTTCAATTACGTTATGAATAAATAAACTGGAAAGATTTCATGTGTAAGTGTTATGAAAAGCTGATTAACAGCGGGCTTCATCTAAATGATCTAACCCTCTGATGAGGAGAGTGGTCGACAAATTATCAGCATTGCGCTAGTAAATCTTTCCAATTTATGTATTCTTAACTTGTACTAGCTATTCTATTTAAGACTAGATGGCAAGTACCTTGTAATATCTTGAACAGATTACCCTGTCGATCAAGTGATTGAAGAATATTTTTGACAAATTGTTAATTATTTTAATTCATTTTCCAGGGCATGAGAGTTGGGGAGAGAATCCTGAAAGTGAACAACTATGTCTTCAAGAACATCAGTCACTCCCAAGCTGTGGTTGCTATCAAGTCATCTCCTCGGATCAGTGTCTATCTCGCTCCCCTCGGCCTGATGCCTGGATCTGCATCCACAACACCAAGGTATGATGGACAGTAAACCCTAAATGAAAAAAAATCCATTAACTTAGTAAGATTATTCCAAAAGTGGAATTTGAGACTTAAACTTTAACCAATATCAGTGGGTATAATAAGCATGGTTGGAATAATTGGAGGGGGGGGGCATGCAAATTATGGGGGGGCACACATACCTTATGTATTTCTTTATTTTTTCAATGATTCATCCCTTAATTTTGTTATTGCTTTTGTCGAAAAAAATTGGGGTGGGGCACTTTAGCTATGCCAGTGACCCATATTATTATAGTAATCTTCTGAATGATGGGTGTTAGTTTCATAAAAAGAACACTGTTTACCTAGTGAACCTTCCCATTGATTTTGACTGCAATTGAAAGGACCTGTGCTCATGATCGGCTGGCTAGAAAGCAGAATTAGGTACATTACAATATGTAAAGTGTTTGGTATGACCCGGTTAGGGTTAGGGTAAGCAGGATTAAAGGAACTTCAATGTTTTAAAACGAGATAGTTCTCGACATTCGCGAGACAAATACAATTGAAATTCAAATTGGATTTCATTTCCTGTGTTTTTCAATCTCAGAATGAGTGACGGTGTGGGGTATACTCTTGGGCACTCTTGGAAGTCAATTCGGTTACCAAGCTGCCATACACTCAACACTAAATTGACTCAGTCACGCGGAAGGAAGGTCACAATACTTACTGAAAAAGAAAGCTTTCTGAGTTCGCCAGACGACTAAAAATGAATTTCTCCTTCAATTCCACTTCAATATACTTGTTTCTTAATCTCAGAATGAGTGACGGTGTGGGCAGCACTCTTGGAAGTCAACTTCGGTTGCCGAGCTGCGATACACTCAACACTGAAGTGACTCAGTCATGCGGAAGGAAGGTCACAATACTGGCTGAGGAGGATGGCTGGCTGGGCTTCAGTATTAGAGGGTAAGAACAAAGGAATCTCTATGTATATAATATCTCTAATCTATGTGTCGATCGTCTCAATCCATTTTGCGCTATAAATCCTGATCGGGAAAACTGTTCAACGAGTCAATCACGCATATGTTTGTACGCACTGTGAGCGATGTTTAAATTATGCGACAATATGTACATCCCTACGAGTCAGAGCGCAAATTATTACGATATACAGGACCCTACGCACGTACGCATTGCATACAATTAAAATTAGCGGAAGTTTTTATTCTATTTTTTGTTTGTATACGATGCACGGAGATACTCTCTCGCCAAAACTGATTGCTGTGTCCGCTAATTTCAGCTTTACCAATCTAAAGTTTGATTACAAATGCGTCGCGGAGTAGGAGTGATGTAATGTATATAAGCTTACATTTGTCATACTTTGTCAATGATCGTTTATGTAGGGTGACATTTGCTTGAAATACCGCTGGACACAAAGTAAATAAGCCATTTGTTAGCATGCTAGCTAAAAAACAGAACGTTTATACCGGTAATCAAATGATCTCTTTAAGTAGTTTATTTTGAAATTAATTAGTTTGTGTAAACCTAGATTCATATTTATGTGACTATTTATTTATTTATTTATGTTTAATACAGCGGTAAGGACCAGAACCTGGACATTACAGTGGCCAATGTTGACCCTTCATCCCCAGCTGACCGGTCAGGGCTGAAGAAAGGAGAGCAGATTGTTAAGGTATTCTACTATTCTTTACTAATCTCATACTTGACCTTCTCATACACAAAATTGGTCTTTTTCTGGACCAATATCAAAATGCTAGAATTTAACCTTTTTGTCTAATTGTGGCCCAGTCGGGCAAGTAAAAACAAGATTGTTCAACTTTGAGTGGCCTGAAACCTAAATCTGGTGGCCCCAAACAAAGAAAAATATAACAAATTATGTTAAATTTGGTTGCCCGAACGGGCCTTTAGAATGTAGGATCAATGAAATTTGGTGGCCCGGAGCTAATTTTTAGTGGCCACAGGCCAGCGGGCCTATGCTAATTTTGAGCACTGAATATAATGAAGTCCATGCATTTGGATTGGGAAGATATTTTGAAAAAGCAACATGCTTAATGATATTTCAAATCAAATTCCCAGTCACGTATCATGCTATTTCATGCAACCGGTTATGTCTGCTTTTTAGTTTAATTGATCATGACACTTCATTACATTTGGTAGACTTAACTTGATTGAGACGATTCATATATTTTTGAATTGCATTATTAAAAATAATAGAATGAATGGAATGACATGTTTTAAATAAAGATTACTTAAAGGCATATATGCGTGGGTTATTAGACGCGTGGATCCATCTTGCGCACTTTTACGCACGGTACGTAATCCCCATTGGCTCAGTTATAAGTAGCGATCGCAAACTTCCCCGCTTCCGAATACCCGAGTCAAAAATGCATTAAAAATAGTCGCGTTCGGAGATGTTTACGAGCGAAAATATCACGTAACACGCTTAACCGCAACCGACTTCAAAGTGCCGCCGATTGATGGCTAGGTGACAGCGTGAGAAATTTGTTTGCTGCATGCAATTTCATAAGAAGGCCTTTGTTCAGATATTTTGAAGCCCCTCTCTTCGATCGATCCAACATATATCTTGAGTTTACCTCGAGAGATTACGGTGGAGTCGAGTTGGAATTTGCTGACTACCCTTTATAACCCACGCATATATGCCTTTAATATCATGTATCTAAGCTTGTACGTATTATATTGAACAATTTAACAATAATTATGATACATTAACTAGTATGCCTTTCACTCATTTTTGTCTAAATATATGTATATATTTTTTTCTTTCTTCAGGTCAATGGAGCAGACATAGGCAATATGGAGCACATGCAAATAGTGAATCTAGTTCTCTCATCTAGTATCGTTGTGCTACATGTTTTGGAAGGTAAGTGCATACATACATTCACCTTGACAATATTGGACAACTTCATTATCCCAGATCCTTGTTGATATTACTATTGATTATTTGTATGTGAATATAATGCCAGTTTTAGTGCCTGTATATATATATATATGGTTTTAGCACCACATATGTACTATTATATATATACAATTAATTTTCTTGAGCAAATAGTGCTTGCAATGTCTTAATTGATTCGTATTACTTTGCTACGTGCAAAATGATAACAATTATTTACTGCAACTCATGAGTTACACTAGTCTTCCTCTATCATTGTTTAATAACCATGCATCAATGTGGTAACAACAAAATTCCCCACTCGCCAGATACTACCTCTTTATCTACAACAATACCTCTATCATTTATTTTGTACCCGTGCAGTGCCTCGTCGGCCATCCCAGAGCAGTGCTGTGACGTCCAAACTGAGAGGGCGCCATGTCTCGTCTAGTTCCTCTACAGGCAGCCGAGGAGGCAAGAAAGAAGGTAAATCAGGTACATTTTCTCAAACTTTTTTTCCAGAAAAAATTATACTTGAAAGCTGAGAGAAATACAGAATTTTGTGTACCTTTTGTACAAATATTATTGTTAATTTGTAATATTTGCATATACCCCCATTGATTGTACATCAGGCCACAGTGGCGTAGCGTGGTCGGACTGATGGAGTTAGGGTTAGGGCACGATTGTGAACAATTAAAAAAGTATGACATGTATTCTATTCAAAGTGGAGCAGAAGACATCTGAAAATGGTAACATTTTGTTGGGTGTATATAGTCGTGTTGCATAAATGACTACATAATTTGCACTCAATTTCATGCAATTAATCTAGCCAATTAATAAATTAATTATGTTTTTTTTGCAGCATCTGGTTCTAGAAGTAACCTTGATGTTGGGTCAGCGCATCCAAACAGGAGACGAGCTCCTACGTCACCCATTCCTGAGACTGCCCGAGAGATCGCTCAGTTCGTTGCTGTGAGTCAAGCTTACTGTATCTATATTCTTAACCACTTTTCATCCATGCTAATACTTTATTTTAATTAAGTTAATATCAGGTTTGACTGTGGATTTATTATTAGCATTATTTTTAGATGAGTGCTAAAATAAATGGTTTGGAATATGTCAGTTATAGTGTTAGTAGAAACGTTAAAAAAACGGTTGACAGTTTGAATTATAATAACATTCATAGTGATGATAATAATATTGCCCTCTTCAGGCTATTCCTTGTAGTATTTTCCACGATTCAAGATACCGTTTATTAATTTAATTAATTCATCCATGGAAAAAATTGGTTTCATTCATATTCCTCATGCTCGAATTGGTACAAAAATCAGTTAACATTTGGACAATATGAACATATGACTTAATACAATAATTAAACATAGGGTACTAATTTTAAAATAAATTATATATTAATATTATATTTATTTTATATATATTTGATATTTTCATTATAAACTTTTTGGTTTGCCCATACAGGAGTTGCAGTCTACTCCCCCTGTGTCTACATCCACACCTCTACCACCAGATGATGATCCTCGCCTGATCAAGAACAGAAACCAGTATATGAGGGAGATTTACAATGCATCTGCTACCGATGAGGCAACCATCCTGAGGATGATGAGAGAGGGTCGCGAGGTCCAGCCCCCAGGACTCACCCTCAATCTCTCCGACCTCTCAGAGAGGACGGAGGAAGTTCAGTCCACCCCTGGAGGCAGGAGCAGCGTGGGGAACGAAGACAAGAGAGACAGTCAGAGAAGGCGGTCTAAATTTGACCAGGGCACCATTAGATTGAACCTTGCCAACACGGGAGACAAGGAAGTGTTGAAGGAGACCAAGGTCATCAACATCGACATCGAAGACAATCTTCCTGTTGAGAGGAAGCAGCGGAGGCATGTCAAAGACTTGTTTGACCAGAAGCAGGAGCTGAACCGCAGGCACAGCCCCTCACCGGGACAACCTGACGGGCAGCACGAAGACATTCCCGATGGCTACACCCCGCGCATGAACATCCTCAGTAGCCCTTATGCGCGCTATGACCGAGAGAGGCATATCAAGTCGTCTGCCTTGTCCCCTTCGTCCAGTGACCTGAAGAGTGCTGTAGGGGCAGCCACCAGTCAGATCAGCAAGGAACTAACAGGGAAGACTAAGACCATGACCACTTGTAACCTCCCTCCGTCACCTCACACCGGTTCTAGCCCTGTCTCAAAGTTTATCCACAAGGTGCTGAGGAGGAATAGTGGGGGGAAGGAACTCGTAAAGGGAAGCCTTTCGAGTCCCTCGAGCAACAGAGGGAGTACAGATTCATTGAACAGTGGTTATGGGTCCCTAAGGTTTGGTAAGAGCGGGCCGGAGTCGACTCTTGCGGGCTCAGCGTACGACTTGATGAAGATGGGAGCTGCCGATCTCAGCTCTACGGATGGAGACTGAATTTAACATTCATGACAGAGATTAAAACACCTTGACACCGGACAGAAATCAAATTAATCAATAGGATCGAATATGTATTTCATAGCATTTCTTAATATTCCAATTTGAATTATCTGGATTAAATTGCTAGTATAATTACTTTTCATTGAATCTGCAGCTGTATATATTTCTTTGAGATCAATCAGCAATCAGGTATTTTACAGAATTATTACGTAAGCAGATGGACAATTTGAACATTTGAGCAAAGAATGTTTTACTGGAATATGTGGCCTTCATCACCCTTTGTAATCACCACTAATTGTAATTGTTTTATACTGCCTATGTAATCACAATCAAAGTATTATGTATGGACATAGTTTGCATGACAGGGAGGGAATATAGTTAGGAACTTAAAATATTAAGACCATTTTAATATTTGACACCTTTTTTAATGGACTCATCGTGGATATAGTTAGATCTTCTTTTCTGTGTCAATGATAATTGTTTTGGTTATGTGCTTGGTTTAGATGGGATTATGAGAATGGTGTTTAATTAGGAATCGATATAAAGTAGTTACATATTACATGTATATGAAGTTTAAGATGTATGTTGGAGGGAATCATGAACAAAGTTTTTTAAAAAGGGGTTGATGGTAGGTAGCTTATAAATATGATATTTAGAGGCTGAAGATTTTAAATTCTTTCATTAGCTAAATTGTGCAATTTTACAAATTTTTAAAATTTGTTCCCCATATATGCCTTTGATACAAAACTTTGTTAGAATTTGTCTTATTTCATTACATCATTTTACCTGAAAGTATAATAGAAATAAACTTTTTACTTACACTTTACAGTATTTAATGTAACAAAGAAATAATTTAAATAAGTCTTCCCAGAGTTAAGCCAAACAAGTTTGCCCTAGTATGACTTTTATATGCAGTATTGCATGCCGTAAAGTGAACAATAATTGTGTACATGGTATAAATGTCTTGGTAAATATTGTCGTCCCCCCCCCCCCCCTCCCCCCCCCCCCCCCCCCCCCATTTCTTGTTTTGGGTAATGAGAGAAAATAATTTATTTCTGTCCATGAATTGTGAACCCCATGCTTTTCTAATTTGTTTTTTAAATTAATTTGAAATAGATATCATTCCATATGTTACCATTTCCCATATCATCCTGATACAAGTAAAGCTGAATGTTTTTTTTTAATATTGCAATATTTCCCCCAAAGTAGTCAGATTAGTCATAGATTGCAATTTAAAGCACGTTATCTTTCAGTTTTAGTCTTTGAAAGAAGTACTACACATTTTGGTGAAGAGGCCAAAGGTCACCATAACAAGTGGAGGCATATTCTGTCCAATTGAATTGCTATATATATTTATTTAATAGTTATTTATATATTTCCTTGTGGTTTTAATGGATGTAATGTTTTCTCTGTTTATTTACAAGTGCTTTCATAAATGTCGACCTTCATTCAGAAATATTTGTGCCAATTTATTAAATCCTATGATATAATCTGGAACACTTTCTTTGATGTTTGATGGTGTTTTATATTTAAAAGATGGTTATTTTACATGCTAGACAATCTGATCACAGCTACATTTCTTCTCCCCTTATCATAAGTGTTCATAGGGAATTTGAATTACATTATAGTGATTGTAAATGTACAGTGAATTTTTTAAAATTGAGTTTGTGACTTCTGTAAAAGGCAATGAAACTCTGATGGCATATTATTGTTTTCATTTTTAAAATCTCAAAAGAAATATGAGCAAAATCTATGAGATGTAAACAAGTTATGAATATTTTGGTCAATTCAATTGTCACAATATTGTTTATTTCATCACATTTTGTGTACAAATATTTATCAATTCACTTTCACTCCTCCAAGTCTTGATTCTTATCAAGGGTGAGAGGGGGGGGGGGGGGTCATCCACATATCTTCTGTGTCCCCAGGGTGCCTCCCACCACAAATCATGTTGTAGGGCAATGGACAAAACAAATCTGGGGGGAAAAAATCATGTCATTCCAAACTTAATATCATAATTTTGGGCTACCTAGAAATGTGGAAGACTTTTTGGCTTGCTAGGTAAAAACCTGTGCCCCCTCTTGAAAATGCTAGGTCAGCTAGTACCCAGCCCCCATGAATAACATTCTAGCTGCAGACCACTGTTATATTCTGAGAATAACTCTCTCATTGGGATTCCTTCATATTTATGATTTGAGTAATTATGAATCAAACTGCGCTGAACCCATTTGGTGTTTTCATGACAGCAGCATGTTCACAACTATCAATCTGCTTCTAATTGCATGTCAGTAAAATATTGTTGTATTTAATAGAGAGAAATAAATAGATTGAAATAATTCTTTATATATACACAATCTAATTGTTATACTGTATATTTATTATGGTATGAATATATTTATGAGTATACTTATCAAGTGGTGATATTAACCCTAATCCCACTGGGTTATTTTGGTCACTTGAGTCCACTGGGGGGGGGGGCTGTTTTGGCCCCCCCTTCAAATCTCGGCAACGAATGGACCGATCGACTTGAAAATTGGCACACACGTAAAACAAGTCAAGTAGAATAAGAATATGAAAAGAAAAAAAAAATTGGACCATTATTTTTTTTTAAAGGAGGGGTGAAATCCCGGCTTTGATACAGGTTTATAACTTTAAATATGTGCCTTTATTGATATACCACACTCTTTTTTTCAAAGAAATCCTTAAAGGGATCTAGTAACTTTGTTGAGATGTGCAAAAACTGATGAATGGTTGATGCAATGTATACTGTTGTTATCTCATATGTCCTCAGGGTATTGTGTGAAAATTTCAGGTCAAATGGACAATGTATGGCCAAGTAATGAGCGAAAATGCAAAGTGATATTGGGTGATATTCACCAACTCACTGCATTCACTTTGTACAGGGATGAAAATCTCGCCCGGAGATTTTCTTATCTAAATACTTCAATCATACATATCTTTGTAATGAAAGGGAAATTTGAAAAACCGAAAGCTGTCCCATGATTTTATTGTTAATACGAATACAACAAGGTATAAAGGAACCGCTAGAATTACAATTTTATTTTGAGGATTTGGACAATGTTACTAAGTCCCTTTAAGTTGGGAAAAAAAGGGAAATTTCACGCAACTTTTTTGCTTTATTACGCATCGGCGTTCCATGCTCCTAAAAAAAGTCATTTATAGCAGAGCTGGAATGTGCGCACGTGTCACCCGATTCATGACATCACATGCAGACCGCAACGCGGAGGAATGTGCATTGTTTACATGCAGAGCCTATGACTTGCTTGTAAAACAAACTCGTTTTTGCTTGTAAATTGAGGTTTTACTGAAAATGCTTAAGAATTGCTAAGAAATGAATTGTAGCAGGATGCAGC
>JBAMJV010000320.1:0-67538 GCA_037951105.1 Echinarachnius parma | reverse complement strand
CTTGGAGCAAATGGTGGTGCTTTTAGAACACCTTCCATGTCCATGATGACCTTTTGCTGTGATTACTGATTAACGAAGAAAGAGGTGGTATCACATCCAGTTAGGGCATGAAATGATAACAGATTTGCTGCTGAATCTTGTGGTAGGTTGTTGAAAACGGCATCGATTGGTATCTATTTCCACCTCTTTGCTGTCCCAGACAAAATATATAGGTGTTTGCACATTACATGTGGGAAGAAAGACACCAGGTGCACAAGAACATCAATGTCCCTTGATGCAACAACAACTAAATCAACTTGGCAGCGCACATCATGTAACACCATCCTAATGTCAGCTTCTTCGTGTGTGGCTATGAGTTGAGTCAAGTCAGTGGTTGTCTTTGATGACCTAGCTTCACGTTTCTCTCTGAATCCCCCAGCAACAACAATCTCTTTATCATCGGGAGCCTGGGAGCAAAGCTCCTCTGATAAGAACTGTGCGAGATCAGCCTTGTCGGGAAGAGCCAAAAAGTCAGTTCACTTCTTTGGAAGGGGCACATCTCGACCTTCAACAACACATCTGATTGGTTGAGCTGCTTTGGTACGTCTTGTCCTTTTGGCACCCTTGATTGTTTCGTCTCTGTACCTATCAAACACAATATCTATGCGCTGGTAGTGGGAACCTGCCTTCAGTACTGCTCGCACATATGTATCAGCAAAGTCCCCAAATGTCACTGCATTGTTAGGCTTTCCATTAATGATTAGGCAAGATGACGAGTCTTGAAGATCAAGAGATTCTGGACAGGTAACATCTTTGGTAAGCTCATCTGCAAGAAGTGACTTGTTTCCATTACGGAGTTTTCCATTCGTAATAGGAACCGGAAGGAGCTCATGCCTTAGGACAGCTGTCAAATCAACAGGCCGACCTGCCTCGTAAGCAGTTACAAGGCGTTGGAGCACATTTCTGTCTGCATTCAAGATATTATATTGCCCTTGTCTTTGTCGCCTTTCGCCACTACATACAATGATGCAAAAGTCTTGGCATTACTTTTTTGAAGAGGTGCATGGATTTGAACATCTGGTTTGTCAACTTGGTCATGTCCGCCGGGTACAAGCATTCTCTCTTCTATGAATGCATACAACTTTGCTTGTCCAAGTTACTTTACATGGAGTAAAGACTTTTGGATATCCTCTGTTGCTAAGTCTGTTGTCACCAGATTTTGTAAGGAGCCAGGTGAAACGGAGGCAAACATGTTGAATCCCTTGAAAGCAGTTACCAATGCCATTTCATCATCGTTGTCTTGCTTTTGCCTTGCTTTGGTAGCTTCATTGTGAAATCGATTACTGCCAGAATGGTGGTTGTACATGTCATACGTTTCAGCCGCTATGTTTGTTTTCAGATTGAAGGAGAGAGCCCATCTACACAGTGCTGATAATGTCTTTGTGATGCCAATCATTCCACCTGCTTTCTTTCCAGTACCGTTTATCCACTCCATTGCTTGGTCCGGGTCTACTTGGTTGAACTTTTGGAGGGAACGTTTGACAACAAAGTTGCCTTCTTGAAACCCTGACAACACTGGTTGTGGAAGCTGCTGCATCTCAGCTACGTACACGGGACCCCATATGGCATAGTTTAGGTGGTCATACCGTATGAGGTAGGGCAATATCGATGTGAAGGAATGCAGATGGCGTTCCCAGATGCCTTCACGCTGTGTTTGTGTGAATTAGAGTAGTACCGATACCATTTCCATGTAGTTCCACTAGAAGGCAAAGTTCACATCATCAGCTTTACTCCTAGTGAACTCAGTAAGCAGTTTATGAAACCGCTCTTGTTTCAGACAAACTATAAGTTCCGCGATCCTTTCAGGGTTGGCAGACAACTGGTCATGGTATGCGCTGTCTGATTCGGCTGAAAAAGAGAGCAACTCTGGCAGCAATAGCTTCCAATGAGCAAGAGCTTGCAATGTAAGCTTGTGTGCTCTCATAGCCTTATTGTAGGCCTTTCCTGACAAGATTAGCTGCACATCACTCTCTCCTAGCAGGCCACACTCCAGCAACACTTCGGCTAAACCAGATCCGGACATGTGATCTCCAATAATCTTAAAGAAGTTCATTGATATATGAAGTCCACCAAGGCGAGATATCAATTTCCTCTTGTATTCTTTGACAGACCACTTCAGTTCCATGAGTTTGCAGAATAGAGCTTGGTCCACTGTGATGATTGTGTACTTCTGGCCAAAATGCGAGGCTATTGCCATGCACCTCTTCACAACTGTGTTGAGTGTTTCAAATTCATGGGCCGGGGCAAGAACCAAGGGCATATATCCTACGCTTGTGTACTCTGGTTCCTCTGATGAAACCGACTGATCGAAAACTGTCCAAGAAGGTTTTGATTCAGAATCTTGACGCTGCAAGAAGAAGGCCATGTCCATCGCCTTGGCCTTTTTCACACTGTCAATATCTACTGCAGGCTCTGTGAACCAATTGTCGACAGGAGTGTTGAATTCTGGTTCACTCGTTGAAGGATCGATGTTGACAGGATGCAGGAATTGCAGAGCGTCTGGTACTTTCAGAGTGTGGCCGATGGTATGAGCATTGGGAGTTCTGCATCAGGTTTGTTACCTCTTTGCCAGGCTGCCATTTGTGTTGCATGGAAAGTATGTTTTTCCATCAAGACTGGCGTCAAGGATGTCAATGTTGTCAGCAGTGAAGGGCACGAATTCGTTTGGCATTAGGTTTGTTGGAATGATAGCACCTAATGCTTTGTCCATTTTATGCAGGGTGCTCTCAGCTAGGGACGTGTCTACTTGCAGGACCTGCTCATAACTTAAGCAGTGCCCTGCCTTGTGAAACAACTCCATTGGGTGAATAAACTGTGGCAATGTTACTTGGATCTCCTAGATCATAGTACGTTATAAAAAGTGCACTGATAGGGGTTGCATATTTTGAGTACTAATTACATTATATATTTGATATATTACTTGATTTTGAAAACATGGTTGCGGAATAATTTGATTCGTTTTAAGAGTTGCAGAGATATAACAAAAACAAGGTTGTATTATGCCAAACAGTGTCAATATAGCGGCCATTTTGTTTATGCAAATTAGGATATCACAATCGAGTATAATAGACTAAAAGTGGAAATATATCAATTCTACAATTTTAATCTAAAAGGGTACACTGCTGCGATGCAGCTTGGTTTTTCTAGCTATCATACGTTACAGAAAATATATCTCTTTTTAAATTTATATCTAAAATGGCGGCCACTAATTTGCATATTTTCCAGCATCATATACCATTAAATACGTTGAAAATGTTTTAATCACTTTCCTTGCAAAAAACAACATAGATATGGACATTTCATGTGTTAGAATAGCTTGTCAAGTAGCGAAGTTATTCACGAAACTAGATTATAGTATGTCAGGGAGTGTTAATTTGGCGGCCATTTTGTTTATGCAAATTAGGTGGTCAAAACCTCAAAATTTTGCTTGGGAACCGGGCTAAACGTATTCAGCATACTCAACTTATGTTTACAAGACCGATTCCCAACTTTTCGAAAAGGGTACACTGCTGCGGTGCACCTTAGTTTCGAGGTATAATATATTATAGAAAATATATCTCTTTTTAAATTTTGTTTTGTTTTGTTTATGCAAATTAGGTGGTCAAAACTTCAAAATTTCGCTTGGGAACAGGGCTAATCGGATTCAGCATACTAAGATTATGTTAATAAGATCTGTTCCCAACTTTTACTAAAAAATGCTTCTAGGGCCTTATAGAGAGCTCTTTTTCAGATATCCATCTAGACTATAATGCAAACTTATCTCCCTGGGTCTGATGATGTTTATAGCATGTAAAATTAATAAGTTGAAAGAAAGAAAATAAATTTTGAAAGAATTGTAGGAATAAGTGTATCATGCCAGTCAAGTAGAATCAAACCTCTCTTAGTGGCCACCTGTCTATAACATTCAACCTGCCTATAGTGGTCTCCAAATTGATCCATACATCACTTTATTGAGATAATGCAAACTTATCTCCCTGGGTCTGATGATGTTAGCAGGTACAATTGATCAGTTGAAAAACATATCATTGCCTAAACATTCAATTTGTAGGAATCTTAGGTATAAGTGTCTACAGTGGCCACTTTTTGTTGGGTTTGGTTAGTGGTCATTGCACACATAATGTGACTGTATGATTATGATTGATGTGGTAGTAACATTTATAATGGGGTTTCGTTTGATATTACGAGTTTATTTTAGATGAAACTAATATGTATGCTACCTGGATTGAGGAGAGACAAGTGAGTTGGAATATATTTTGCAAAAACAAATTAGAGCCTGAAATTGTGACATTATAACAAAGTACAATAAAAGAAAGTATGTACTTAAGTTAAGTGAGTGGAACTCCATAATGTATGACCTCAAGTGGTTATAGGAATTTTCATTGAAATCTACATGTAAGTCACTGATTGAGACACTTAATTTACACTGATTGCATCACAATGTACGAGACACATGACAAATTTTCTCCTGACCATTAATTGTTTAATCATCAATTCATCATGATATCTCAAACAGTGACGAGATCTGCGACTGGATTTTCAAACTGGCAGATGACTTGACCAAACTGAAGGGAAAAGGTAAGAAACGAACTCACAAATTGACGCTTGCTTTGTTTTATTATCACATCAAGGGATAGTACAGTTTTGGTTTAGAGGGCAGGCAGTTCAGGAAATAATTAGTTTGTGAGGTAATGCAAAACTAAGTGTAATACTTGGGAGAACAGGTGATTTTAAAGAAGAAATAAACTTTATTTGATCAAAATCGGTTGAGAAACAGCTGAAATATCAATTTATTATGCCAATTGGAATAAATGTGGGTCCCACATTTATTCAATGATTTTTGAAAAAATCTATAAAATGCCTGCACTTCTGCAAAAAAAAAAAAGTTTTAAAATGGTTTAGGTGATCTCTCTAGAAATTTCATTTAACCAACAAACATCCTTATTTAGAGACACTGATTTTCCGCAATCACGGAAAACGGACGGAAATCGCGGAATTGACCATTTGAAAAAGAAACAAAAAGAAAAAACGGTTTCCGACTGTTGCAAGTCGATCGGAACCCGGTTTATAAAATATCTGTAATGACTCAGCCTTAATAAATACCTAGATCATTATTGAGTAAATTTTGATGATTTGTGTGTGAAAATCATGATTTTAAACTTGCATTTATTCCGTATCCCTGCCTTGAAAATAAGTCCTATGTAAACAGAATTTGCAGTTTTTCACATGTACAAAGTCTATGGCAAAACAGAATTTCCGTTTTTCAGGCAGGTTGAAACGGAATTCCAGATTTTCTGAAACGGAAAAGGCTTTTTTTTAAGGCGGAAAATCAGTGTCACTACTTATTGGCCTTCTATCTGATCAGTACAACTTCTCATATTAATATATAAAAGTGTATAGACATAGTAAATTGGTGTTTATCTTCAATTTGTTATTTTTAACACATTCTTCTGATATATAGAGAACACACCACCAAGTTCAAAGACATCTCTGTTTGCACCAACTGCTGACCCGTCCCCTCAGCTTCAGCCTCTCCCCAAAGATCAAATGTCTACCTTGACCAGTATCGATTCAGGCCAGAGGTCATCTTCAACTGATGATGAAGATAATGATGATGTAAGTAATAAAACTTCATCAATGCATTTTACATTTAGCTAAATATTTCAGGGCTCGACACTAGTTAGCTAGCACTTGCCGGATTGGCTGGGGCAGGTGAAAATTGATGTTGGGCAACTAAATGTCACTGTTTGTGTTTGATATAAATGTTGTTTCCTGTCTAGAACACATAAGCGCTGAGAAGCATGGAGATGTTCCCTGCATCCTACTCCCTGGTCTGAAACAAGAGTATTATTCTGCTTTAAATAGCTTTCTTTATACTTATTCCTTATTTGTGTTCAGTGGCGTAGCATGGTCGGCTGATTTGGGAGGGGGCACACAAAATTATTGGGGGGGGGGGGGGGCACACCTTATGTATTTCGTTGTTTTTTCAAAAAATGTCCCCTTATGTTTTCTATGTTTTTTTCCAAATTATTGGGGGGGGGGGGGGGGCACGTCGCTACGCCACTGTTTGTGTTTAATGTACATAATTGTTTTCTTTCTAGAATTATAAAGCGCCATGAGGATGCTCAGTCAGACAGCTCCCGGAGATGTTCCTCGCATCCTACTTGCTTGAAGCTCAGCGTTGCCCAGTAACCGTTTGGAACAAGAGTATTGCTTTGCTTTAGCTTTCTTTGCACTTATTCCTTGTTTGTGTTTGATATAAATGTTGTTTCCTGTCTAGTATGTATCAGCACAGATGATAGTGCCGTAATTATACTGGTCCTGGAGATAGTCCCCGTATTCTTCTCCCTGGAGGCACTTCGTTGCCTAGCAACATATGGAACAAGAGTATTGTTCTGCTTTACCTTTCCTTATACTTATTCCTCATTTGTGTTTAATGTACATGTACACAATTGTTTTCTGTCTAGAATTAGGAAGCGCAGATGAAACACAAGTATTGGTCTGCTTTAGTTCCCTTTATACTTATTCTTTATTTGTGTTTGATGCAATTTTGTACTGTGTAGAATACATCAGCATCCGGAAGCACGGATGACGATGCCATCATCAGATAGCTCCTGGAGATGTTGTCTGCATCCTGCTGACTTTGAGGCATGTTATTGCCTAGCAACATATGAAACAAGAATATGGTTCTCCTCTAGCTTTCTTCAGATTTTTACCTTGTTTGTGTTTAATTCTATTTTGTGTAGAATACATCAGCATCCAGAAGCATGGATGACGATGCCTTAATCAGACAGCTCTTGTAGATGTTGCCCACATCCTGCTCCCTTTGATGCATGTCATTGCCTAGCACCATATGGAACAATAATATGGTTCTTTTTTTTTAGCTTTCTTCAAATTTTTAATATATGTTTAATATATTTCTATTTTGTCTAGAATACATCAGCTTCAGGCACAGATGACGATGCCCTTATCAGACAGCTCCTGGAGATGTTCCCCGCATCATGCTCCCTGGAGGCACGTCGTTGCCTAGCAACGGCCAATGGACAGCTTGAGGATGCAGTCCACCTGATGCTACTGGAGATGGAGCGGAGTGATGTGGCCCAGTCCGTTTCCAAAGAAGAGGTATGTTGACATTATCCCTCTGGTTGGTTTCTTTATGAAGTGTTTCTATTTCTCTGTTGGGAATAATTAACCTGTTTGTGCAGGTGTCATTTGTATGACGCACCTCTTGATCCCCGGGAAAGGCGTCATGGGTGCATCAAGTTCATCCATGACGCACCTTTGACGCACCTTTCCCGGGGGTCAAGAGGTGCGTCATTCAAATGACACCTGCATTACTGTGTAATTAAACAATAAGGGCAGAGAATTGCTTAGCGCCTGTAATAAAATGGTAGAGAAAAAGTGTCAAGCTATCAGACCCAAGCAGATCATTTTTATCAAAGTTTGCAGTTCATGATTGATTGTTTTTGCTATAGCGTGTATTTTCCATAGACCCCAGCCCAAATATTTTTTGGGACCAGTCCTGAAGAATGGGTTAGGGCAATATACCTAAACCTGGAACATATACATAAAACAATCAGAGTGAATGTGGGATCAGGTACAGGCTAGAGTAAACAAGAACAAAGGGGGGGGGGGGGGACCACTCAAAGTTAAAAGGGGTGACTTAGACAGGAGCAGGCTAGTTTAACAGGAACAAAAGAAGTGTGCTAACGAGGGCTGGTGAGGACAAAAGTTGTGTGTCAAATATGGGGCTAGAATGCCAGGGGATAAGTGAAGAGAGTAGAGGAAGTGGGACAAAAAGGGTGCAGGTGCAGGGGGAAGGATGAATGAAAAGTGTGGAAGGGATAATCTGTTTACTGTGTAAGTAAACAAAAAGGGCAGAAAACTTCTTACCCCCAATAAAGGCGAACATTATATAATGTTAGTCAAAACGTGTCAAGCTTTCAAACCCAAGCAGATCCATGTTATGATTTTATCAAGGCAAAAAATAAGTTACACGTATACCTAAACATTGAACTGTACATGAAACAAGTGGAGTGAAGAAGGTGGGAACAGGTACAGGCTAGAGTAAACAAGAACAAAGGGGAGGACACTCAAAGTTCAAGGGGGTTAGACAGGAGCAGGCTAGAGTGAACAGGAACAAACGAGGTGCACTAATGTTAGCTGGTCAGAAGAATAATTGCCCATAAAATGTGAAGCTTGGATGCTAGGGGATAAGTGATGAATGGACCTGTAGGCAGTGGAACAAAGGAGGTGGGAGTGTGGGAGTGTATTTCTAATGGCCCGGTCAGATATCAACGGATAGCGGAAACGAATGCCCAAGGAATAGAAAATTGCGAAATGAAATTATCCGGCGATGAAAGTCGTCTCCATTGCTTTATGTACAAAACATAGAGCAACGTACATCACCGGACAAGGAATGGACAAGAAACGGAGACGAACGGATGGAAAATTTAGCTCTCCGTTTGACGTCCGTTTATATAAAACGAGCTCAACCACGGATTGTTTTATTTTGCTGGATTATTGAAAACAGACTTGCCACAATTAGTAACCCAGTCAATCTACTCTCTAGAGTGTGAATTTATTAGGAATTTACAAAATTAATCATCACTACTGCATTCGCTTCACTGCATTTGACTCTGCAGCTCAGCAGTCAAATGCAGTTGATTGGAAATTGCCGAATATTTTCCTATAAAAGTGAGAATTATCAAAGAATTGTATGCATTTCCATTCCAAAACTTACCAATATCAAACCACAAACCATATAATTTACGAAACTGCTAAGATTGATTTACTACAGAACAGATAATTTACAAAATGAAGCATTTTCCATCTTGTTTTTATCACTCTCGCAAAATTGTCTTCGATAGAACTATGTAAACAAGCATTGTGACGTCACGGGGTTGCACATCTTCGGCACGATGGTTGCGCGGTATCGGCACGGTGGTTGCGCAGTATCGGCACGGTGGTGCAGATGGTGAAAAGTAATCAATGCCCACGTGATCGGTATTAGCCAATCACGTTACTGAATTTACCGAAGCCGTTTTATAAAACGTTTTAACCCTCATCAGGCCAGGTTATTTTGGCTAATATGATCCAATATGAAAGATGTGATGTTTTGTTGTAATCCAACTGAAGATAAGCGTATGATATTGTGATGACTATAGAGATCATCTTGTATTTTATATATTATTATGACATTGGACTAAACTGAACTGAACTGATCTGTTTTATACAGTGGCATGCAGGGAAGACGAAGCAGGATGACAAGAAGGTGCGAGACTCCATCCTCCAGAAATACGGCTACGTAGACGTCAAGGATGACTCTGTGTCACACAAACCGGTCCTGCCAAAACAGGTATGGTGGATCTTATAATAAGATTGCTGTCAAATGTACATGTATGTCAAATTAAACTTGCACTACCAAGGACTGAGGTATAGGTACTTTTTTTATCCCTCCTTGGTACTACATACATGTAAATGGAAGCTTTCATGAGTACAGCAGTACCATGTTCTTTATTGATTATCCTACAAAAACAGCCTCTTCTCCTCCATGATAAGTCTTAAATCGTTAATCAGAACAAACTTGCACAGTAGTCTCTGCTGGGGTAACATTTAATGAGGTACACCTATTAGAGAGGTAGGATATTACCAAATATTTCTTATGTTTCTAAAGAAAATTCTCACCACTGAATTGGGTACACCTGTTAAAGGTGTCAAATATACCTTACAAAATAGCGGAGACTGTTTTACTACCCAAATGGAAGCTTAAACGAGTATCATAATGTTCGTAACAAAAGAAAAAAAGATAGCTTGGCTAGTATACTATACTTTATTTAATATCTTGTTTTGAATTTTGTGTTTGCAGTTAAAGGGGAATTCAACCCTAGAAATCTGATGTTTGCTATGCAATGAGGTGAATGGGAGTAATCATGAGCAAAAATCTTGGCAAAAAGAACACAAACAATTGATCTTAAGTCATGTGGTCAAAGGTCACCATATTAGGCAGAGGCATATTTTTGTACTGCGCACAGTCAAATCGATCTAGTTAACCTGTTCCCTATTAATTGTGTAATCCTCATTGAGTTAAAGTGGACCATGTCCACGCAAAGAACAACACAGAATGATACGTTTTGGTTGTGTAATATATGTGACCGGCTATAGCAAAACCTGGCACTTGTCGGCAATTTATGTTTTGAAGAAATGGGCATTTTAAGTTCACACAATGTGTGTAAAAGACCTATGATTGTAAAATTGAAACAATCATATCTTTGCCAATTATTAAACAATTAGTTAGAACACAGCATCAAATGAAAGCTTGCGATGGGGACTTTCCAATGGTATGAAAATGTACATTTTGATTTTTACAGACAAGTGCCGGGTTTTGCTATAGCCGGTCACATATATGCTCATCACTTTGCAAAGGGTTGTGTAATTCATAAACAATTCAATTAATTGCCACCACTTACGGAACCAATATGGCCTCATCATTGTCCTGTATGCGCCAAACGTCTTTTGAGACAATAGAATCATGGACGATTCGTTCTTCCTAGACCAAAGATAGTCTTCGTCTGCAGACCCATGAACACATGCTTTAGTATGGTGACGCGTTTTCCATTTATATAATTTGTCTGGAAACCTATTTTTCTGAATTTATTGGTGGAATAGACTACTAAACATGTTACCTTTCATTTATAAGAATATTATCCTTCGGTGTGGGTTCCCTTTAATAACATAGGCAATGGGTTAAAATAAATACCCAAGTCTGCTGAATAACAGATTTAGACTTATTTAATATAAAACTATGATTCAATTCTCTTCTCATTCTATTTCAGGAGAAGAAGAAGATGACAAGATATCTGAACAACCAGGTCTGCTCGACGAAAGGCGAGCGATTCGTAGAGACCAAGAAACCGATGACGGAGGAGATGAAGAAGACGTACATCAACCTGAAACCAGCGAGGAGCTATCACTTCCATTGACTCTTTTAAACAGACATTGGACATATGATGATGTCATGAAGAAGACTCTAAGTACTAGGCTATTCAGTCAGTGATGTCAAGTTACAAGGCTGTATTACAGGCTTGGTATTGACTGTTTTCATGGGCGTCGATCTGTAATATTGATACTTTTTGTTCAGGGGGGATGATCTATTCAATCCGCCCCTGCTGAAAAGTAGGTATTATGTGAGGACCAACGCCCATGACTCTTTTATGCCTCTATGTATAAATATCTCCGTCGTGTGTGACGTTGCGCTCTCAATCCTGTTCACGGGAAAACTGTACGATGAGTCAATCATGCATATCCACGGACCTATGACTTCCATTGACTCTTTTATGCATCTATGTATAAATATCTCCGTTGTGTGTGGCGCTGCGCTCTTAATCCGGACCACGGGAAAACTGTACGATGAGTCAATCACGCATATCCAAGGAGCTATCACATCCATTGACTCTTTTATTCATCTGTGTATAAATATCTCCGTCGTGTGTGGCGTTGCGCTCTTAATCCTGTTCACGGGAAAACTGTACGATGAGTCAATCATGCATATCCACAGAGCTATGACTTCCATTGACTCTTTTATGCATCTATGTATAAATATCTCCGTTGTGTGTGGCGTTGCGCTCTTAATCCTGTTCATGGGAAAACTGTACGATGAGTCAATCATGCATATCCACAGAGCTATGACTTCCATTGACTCTTTTATGCATCTATGTATAAATATCTCCGTTGTGTGTGGCGTTGCGCTCTTAATCCTGTTCATGGGAAAACTGTACGATGAGTCAATCATGCATATCCACAGAGCTATGACTTCCATTGACTCTTTTATGCATCTATGTATAAATATCTCCGTTGTGTGTGGCGTTGCGCTCTTAATCCTGTTCATGGGAAAACTGTACGATGAGTCAATCATGCATATCCACGGAGCTATCACATCCATTAACTCTTTTATGCATCCATGTATAAATATCTCTGTTGTTGCGCTCTTAATCCGGACCACGGGAAAACTGTACGATGAGTCAATCACGCATATCCAAGGAGCTATCACATCCATTGACTCTTTTCATGGGCGTCGATCTGTAATTGATACCTTTTGTTCAGGGGGGATGATCTATTCATTCAGCCCCTTCTGAACAGTAATTACATGTAGGTATTACGTAAGGATCAACACCCATGACTCTTTTAAACAAACATTGGACATATCTTGCTCTGGATCTAGATCTGGATATAGTACAGTGCAGGACCGCTAGGTATAATGCACCGGAATAAGGAGAGGGCGCTGCATTTGGTTTAGTCGAAACATAGGTGGCTCTGGTTGATAGTATTTCTAAACACCTCTGGTGATGTGCTGTCAAAAAATTCGTTTGGGAGTTGATTCCATATGATGAAGTCATGGAGCAGACTCATAGGCTATTCAGTCAGTGATGTCAAGTTATTAGGCTTTATTATATGGTCGGTAGCAGTAATTGCGTTATTAGGTTTTTGTTCAGGAATGTGAAGATGGAGTGATTTTTAAGCGGCGGGATTGGTAAATGTGACATAATTATATATCGTTAAACCTGTGCATAGTGACCACCTGAGGGAAGCAAGAAATAGTGGCCACTGTAGACAGGTTTCCATGACATGACATGACCATGACATTTTTATCTTCAGAGGATCACTTTTTGTAGACACAATACACAGATAGGCTGCTATCGACCAGTGGCCGCTAATTATAAAACAGGTATGACTGTACATTGTACATATAATAATCATGTCATGAAATAGACTTTTGAGCTATCCAGCGATGTTCAAGATATTGGGCTGTATTACATTTTACAGTAGCAATTGCTTTATTATTATTGAGCTTAATTGCTCAGAATGGTTCTAAACCGGCGGGCGACGGGGGAGATGAAAGTGACATCTTTTTAAAATGACATGATTATTATGTGTACAATAAACAGTCAAACCTGTCTTAGTGACATACCTAAAACCAGCTCTCAAGGTTTTGCGCAGGAATGCGAGTGCGGAGTGATTTGCAAGTGACAGGGGAAGTTAAAGTCATATAATTGTTACTCCAAGAAAAGGAGGTTACAAGCCCTAATTTTTTCAGGAAAGCTCTTAAATTAGATTTCCTTTTATACAGTGGAATCTCTTTATAACGAGCTCTGTTATAACGAGGTACCTGATATAGCAAGGCAATTTCAGATGTCCAGGGTCTATGTATTTTTATTATATTTTAGCTCTGATACAACAAGATATCTCACCAGAGCCCCGTCGCAGAAAGAGATACAAGCGACTTACAATTGTAAATCAGAAAATGTGCACATTTCAACCAATCAGATTTGCACATGATCTTACTTATTATTAATTGCAACTTTACAATCGATTGCATCTCTCTCTGCAAAGGGGGTCTGAAGAGGTCAATTCAATGCACCAAAGGTGCTTGTTATAATGAGGTTTTACTGTAAAAGACAATAATCTCGCAACCTATGAATTTTGCGTTGCAAAGTGTAGAC
The DNA here is from genome assembly GCA_037951105.1 of Echinarachnius parma. Lineage (NCBI taxonomy): Eukaryota > Metazoa > Echinodermata > Echinoidea > Clypeasteroida > Echinarachniidae > Echinarachnius > Echinarachnius parma. The sequence continues at coordinate 54,003 of JBAMJV010000320.1, read as the reverse complement.
AGGATCTGTATTGAAGTAACATTTATGCATGTGTTTTTGCAGGTCACTGGCTTGAATTGAGGGTTGATATGTAACTGAATAATTATATAAAACATTCTTTTGCATGATTTTTACATATTTTTTACACAGTACTAACAGTTGATTTTTAAAGATGTGCAGAGAAGTGTAAATTCCTTGTTAAACAAATTAGTTTTGCTGTACTTTGTTTTTATCTTTGTTATTGCAAGAATGCTGAGCATTGACATATAATTAAAAGTAATGTCACATCAAATAAGATAATTATAATCAAGATGAGTAAGTAGAATCAACAAAATAATTGTTGATTTATTTTCTTTGGTGAATGCAGGAAAAGCATGCGTAAACTTAAATGATTAATTTCGTAAATTTCAATGTGAAATTACATGTATGTATATTCTGTGAATTAGGTATTCATTTCTTTTCTACATGAACAAGTATTTAGATGACGGAGGAGTTGAAGAAGACACATCAACCTGAAACCAGCAAGGAGCTATCACTTCCATTGACTATTTTAAACAGACATTGGACATATGATGATGTCATGAAGTAGACTCATAGGCTATTCATTCAGTGATGTCAAGATACAAGGCTGTAGTACAGGCTCGGTAGTTGGTAGACAGAAATACCCGTCTTTTCATGGGAATTACTCTAATATCGGATGTTTTACTCTATCCCATTACGAACCTGCGATCCGACCGTCAAGCTAGCGGAGTATAACAAACAAATTTTCGGTCTACGTAGTTGGTAGCAGTAAGCAGTGATTGTGTTATTAAGTTTTGTTCAGGAATATGAAGGTGGAGTGATATGTAAGATGATGATTTCTTTCAATACAGTGGAATCACTTTAAAACAAACTCTGTTGTAACTATTTGTGTAAATATTTATGTTTTTAAAGTAAGTTAATCATATTATATTCATTTTATATATTCCCCTTTTATGCAAATAGTGTACTCTCAGTGAAGGGTAATGTATGATACTAGTATATGTTACACATTTGTTAGTATAAATCATGTACAGTGTATGCCTGTTGTAATTTGCATCACAGAAATAGTGAATACATCAATCAATGTGGTTTTGGTAAAGGGCCTTCATATTTGTTGTTCTTATGCAAGATGTGCCCAGTTCAGCAGTGGACCCTTGTTATTGAAGAGCTCAGGGGGTGTTTCACAAAGATCCAAATTTGAACTTAACTCTAAGTTGGAACTATTATGGAAAGCTGTTAGTTTATTTGTAAAATTGTTGGAAGAACTCTTAAAAGGCATGCATTTTGATTGAAATCAGTAATATTTTTAATTATCAAGGAGCCATGAAGTTATTGATATAATTTTGTTTTTTAAAGTTTCAAATAGTTGTATTTTTTTGCTTTTGAATATGTTTCATTCCAAGGCTGGCTTTCCATATTTGTTAGGTCCAGCCTAGAGTTAAAGGTACCGTTTGAGTATTGGTATTTCCCGAAGTGCCCCCCGATATTTTGTTGTGAGATAATGAAAAACTGACTGTCAAATTTGAAAGAACATACAATTTTAATGACAGAATAAACTTTATTTGATCAAAATCGGTTCAGGAACGGCTGAAATATCCATATTTTTAATCAAAAGATTCTTCACCGGCAATCACCGGGGGATATTTAGACTTTTTAGAAAAGTTTTTAAAAATGCTTTGAAAAAAATCTGAATAGGTTTTTAAAAAGTCATTGATGATATCTCTATTGAATCATTATTTTAACAAAACATTAAATGCACAATTTGGAATGAAAAATGGCTAAAACCAGTGATTTGTTTAAATAGCGCCCTCTTGAGTTGTAACAGCTCTTTTTGAATATAACAGGGGTTTTACTTAGTCATTTGTAATTGTGTATACTTTTCGAGCATGGTGAAATTATAACTATTACTTTGTACCGTAATGATGCAGGTTTTGGTTACTAAAGTTAAGTTTGACCAATACTCAACTACCCCTTTAAATTCAACTTTGAATCTTTGTGAAACACCGGCCTGATATAACAGAAACCTTTTATAACAAAGTAATATTACCATGATTACTGGTACAAGCTTGTTTTATGCGCTTGTTTCTTTACCCTGATATAACAAGGTAATCATTTTCATCATGGTCCCATGCCAGGATCTTCTTGTTTTAAAGAGGTGCACTGTATTTGGATAATGTAGCTCTTTATCGATACTGTAATTATTAAACATATTTTGTATGTGGCTTCCAGACACATCAAAGACACTGTGAGTACTTGACATGCATTGTTTTAGACATTCTAAATGAAACCTTGAAAAATTACATTATATCCACAAACAAAACAAAAACACTTCATGTATTCCGTTTTTATTTGAGCATTCTTTGATTTATTCATGCAAGTTGCATTTGTGTGTGTTTGTATGAATGCTTTACTTGCTTGTATGTATCCAGTGGCATAGCGAAGGGGTTTGGGTGGTTGTGGGAAGGGCAAATGTGTGCCCCCCCCCCCCCCCCAATAAAAAAAAACAAAAAAAGGAAAAAAAGAAAGAAGATGATGAAAAAAAAAAAGAATATAAGGGTAGAATCTTAAAAAAAGAAAAGCGAAATAAGGTGTGATCCCCCAATCACTCTGACAACACTACACCACTGTATACATATTGCCTGTAGTAAGCCAGTGTGTGTGTGTGGGGTGGGGGGGGGGGGGGGAGGGGGCGGCATGCTTGTATTTTCATTTATGTGAGTGTATACTCTATGTGTATATTGTTTGTTGAAATGTCTGTCTTGGCCACTTGCATATGAAATATTGATTGTATTATTTTTTTTTATCTGCATGTGATATAGAGTAGAACTTCCAACTAGCTAACTGCATATGATTTCATGACAATAATTTGATGTCATTGTTTATTAGGGGACTTTAATGCCAGGACAGGGTTGCTTGATGATTTTTTGGATGTAGACAATTGTGTGGACCAGTCCAGCCTAGGTGCTTGTGATGGTGACTTAGATAATACAGATATTCTTAATTCTCGTTCTAATAGTGATGCAGTTGTTAATAATAGTGGTAAGAAGGTCATTGAAATGTGCCAAAGCTTTGATTTAAGAATTGTGAATGGTAGGGTAGGTAGTGATCAGAATATTGGAAAATATACATGTTTTAATAAGAATGGTGGTTGTAGCGCTATTGACTATGCTATACTCTCTAAACGATTATTTCCATTAGTACAAGATTTTAACGTTGATGTATTTGATAGATGTTTGTCTGATGTTCACTGCCCTATCATGCTGACCTTGCAATTTAAAGCTGAATTGAATGGTGATTCTTTGATAAATGAAATAAGGGAAGAACTCACAGGGCCAGACAAATCCGATTTTCTTGCCTTTCAATGGAATGGCGATAGTATGTTAGATTTTAGGCAACATACTAAAGATCGTAGCGAGTTAATGTATGAATATGTAGTTCAACTTGAAGCTGATGTTGATCAAGAGAGTATTGATATTTTTTATTCACATTTGTGTGATATGTTTCTGAGTACAGCGCAGGAAATTGGAGTCTGTAAATTAAAGCATTATAGAAACAATAGAAGTAAAATAAGTAATAATCAGCGTAAGCAAGGTCAACAACAGCCATGGTTCGATATTGAATGTAGGGAAGCTCGGAAAGAATATTTGAATGTTAAAAATAGATGGAAGAGAAAGGTAAAATTGTTAAGGAACTCTGATGTTCCTGTTGATTCAGGAGATTATGATGAGGCAGGGAAATCTTATAGGAACTTGTTACGTTTTAAAAAGAGGTTATATTCTCAGAATTTGAATAAATTATTGCGTTCCTTGCGGACAAACAATCCTAAGGAATATTGGCAGCTATTGAATGATAAGAAAGGACACAAAGGAAAAGATATGGGAAATGTTTTATTGAAGGATTTTGTAGATCATTTTAGTCGCTTAAGTTATAGGGAGGTTGATGAACCGGAACCCCCAATTGTTATGCAGGAGTTGTCTCAGGCAAATGTCTGTCTCGATGTTCCTATTACTTTGAATGAAGTTGAGATGATGATTAAGAAGCTTAAGAATACTAAAGCGTGTGGAAGGGATTCTATTAGAAATGAGTTCCTTAAAAGTTGCTCACCGGAGATTCTCCAGGTTGTAGTTAAGTTTTTTAATGTTGTATTGGATTCTGGTATTGTCCCAACTGAATGGTGTATTGGGATAATAATTCCTATATTTAAGAATAAGGGCGAGAATGCAAACCCTGATAATTATAGAGGCATTACGTTATTGAGTTGCCTAGGTAAATTGTTTACATCAATTTTAAATTATAGGATCACTCAGTTCTTTGAGGATGAAAGTTTGTTAGGAGAAGAACAGGCTGGCTTCCGGTCGAATTATTCAACCACTGATAATGTGTATGTTTTAAAGTCTATAATTGATGTTTATTTACAAAATTCAAAACGCCTTTATTGTGCATTTATTGATTATAAGAAAGCCTTTGATTTGATTGATCGTGCAGCACTGTGGGTCAAAATGTTCAGAATCGGAGTAAAAGGAAAGATTTTTAATGTTATAAGAAATATGTATAGGTGTGCTAAATCGTGTGTTGCTAACAAGGGAGAGATGTCTAATTTATTTACATGCAATATTGGAGTGCGTCAAGGTGAAAACCTGTCACCTCTCTTGTTTGCTATTTATTTGAATGATTTTCGACAATCTATTGGAAACTCGTGCAAGGGATTGGAGTTTTTGAATACTATTATTAAAAATAGGTTGCCTTTTGATGATGTTGAAATGTATAAGGATTTATTTTCGTTATTATATGCTGATGATACTATTATTTTGGCAGAAACTCCTGAAGAATTGCAAAAAGCTCTAAATGCAGTGAAAGTTTATTGTGATACTTGGCACCTAACTGTTAATGCCAGCAAAACGAAAATTGTTGTTTTCTCACGTGGGAAAGTTAGAAGAATTCCGGAATTTGTTTATGATGGTGGTGTACTGGAAGTTGTTTATGACTTTGTATATTTAGGGGTGACATTTAATTATAATGGTAATTTTAAAAAGGCAATTGCTAAACAGGTCACACAAGCTAGAAAGGCAATGTATAGTATGTTAGTAAAGGCAAAGAGGTTGCATTTATCTGTTGATACACAATGCCATTTATTTGACCACTTAGTTTTGCCAGTTCTATTATATGGTGCTGAGGTCTGGGGCTATGAGTGTATAGATCAACTTGAAGTTTTTCAAAGAAAATTTTTAAGAACAATATTGTTTGTAAATAAGTGCACGCCTGACTGCATGGTTTATGGGGAAACGGGACGTGGTAAAATATTGGATACAATTAAAGGACAATGAAATCCAGACAAATTGTTGTATGCACTATAAGACACTAAATATAATGAATAGTCTCTGAAAATTTGAGCACAATCGGTAAAGAAATAAGAAAACTATGGCTCTTTAACAAGAGCCAAGTATTTCTTCGAGTGACTCAAATTGGCAACGCACTCTGGCAAAGTTGTGGACAACTCCCCATACATTTTGTACACAAAATTTCAGTTTTGTTCAATTTTCTCAAAATTTATGTTTACCCTTCGTTCGAGTTCAACATAATGTTTTGTAGAATGCTTTTATACATAACATATCATGAGTTGGGGGAATGGAAAAATGTGACTATGAAGAAAACTGTAAAAATGGGAACATTTGTGTACAAAACATATGGGGAGTTGTCCACACACTTATTAGAGTGCGTTGCCATTTTGAGTTCCCCATAGGAATAATTGGACATCTTCAAAGAGCCGTAGTTTTCTTGTTTCTTACCCGATTATGCTCTAACTTTCAGAGATTATTCTTCTTAATCTCTTCAAGACTATGAAAGCAACATTTTGCTTGGGTTTCATTGCCCTTTAAGAGTAGAATGATTGGATATTGGCTTAGGCTAGTTAAGGGGAAGCAATCAAAGTATTCATTGATTCTTTTTAAATGTCTTTTGAAGTCCCAAGCTGAAGCACAAAGTGTAAATAATATTAAGTCACAATGGGTTGAGTTCCTTGCAAACAGTTTCGATTTCGCAGGACTCGGGAACGTTTGGCGAGCCCAAGGAGAAGGATATAGTGCTGCCTGGATTATGAATACTATGAAAATTAGGCTTTCTGACATTTCTAGTCAGGAATGGAGTGCAGCTACCTGGTCAAATAGAATTTGCACTAACTATAGGATGTTTAAGAATAAGTTGGCATATGAAAAGTACTTGCATACACTATGTCAGAAAGAAGCAATAGCTTTAAGCAAGTTTAGATGTAGATCACATAGATTACCAGTCAATAAAGGCAGATTTGATACAAATGTAGTACATGACCTGCAATGCCCACTCTGTACGTCAATAGACATTGGTGATGAATTTCATTATATTTTTGTATGCCCATTCTTTCAAAATGAGAGAAAGAAGTATATACCAAATAATTTGTGTGGTAGTAGCTTAAGACCAAGTGCATTGCACATGGATAAGATTTTTAATACAGTCCATCCTTGCCAGATGAAGAAATTAGCCAAATTCGTTACCATAATTATGTCACATTTTTCTAAAGAGCCAAGGGTAGTTAGTAACCCTGTAAATGACATCCCGCAAGTGAGTAATGTTATTAGGCACACTCGTAGCGGTAGGAGGGTGAATTGCCCAGTTCGCCTTGATCTGTAAATATGTTCATTTGTTCATAATTATATTATCACATGTTTATCATTGTTCAGTTCATGTTTTTTTCATTGTTTATATTACCATGATTATGTTTATCATTGTTCATATTATCACATGTTTATCATTGTTATACTATTGTTATATTTATACTATGTAAATATGTTTGTAGGCTACTCTCATACCCCGAGAGGGGGTCGATAGAGTCAATAAAAATCTTACTAAAATCTTACAATTCAATAATTATGAAACAAATAGTAGTGGAGGGGACCTTTTAAATGATAAACGGCTGAATAGTGCTCGTGTAGGCTAGTAAAGTACTACTAGGGACCTGCTTCATTATGTGATCGGTTTATATAATGCGCTCTATAAATGTATTGTTCCATAACCTCGTCATTAATAATAGAGCACATTCCCTTGTTAATTCAGGTATATTGTTGAATCAGGGTAACAATAGAATAATTATGAAGAAATCGTAGCTGTAAAATTACATGTAATACACAATAATTATCTATACATCTAGGGTATATATACTTAAAAAAAAAATTATAATGAAATCATTACCGGGGTAATTATCTAGGGTATATTATATATAATTTAAAACTAAATTATAATGAAATCATTACCGGGGTAATTAGTGGATAATTTAGCTTATTGTAATAAAATCTATGCTTGGTCACACAAGCCACGATTATATTTACCTCTACATAATTGTAAATACATGTATTTTTTACAGTATTTATTATGGTTTGCGTCGTGACTTGAATCATTAATGTTTGTGTTCCGTTTTGTTTTCTGGTTTGTTTACCACATAGCCTATCCTCATGTGTCACTATGAAGAAATATCAATTAAATAATCGCCTGATTCATTCAAATATTATTAAATGATATTTGTAATAGTAGTAGAAATATACACTAGACGATTTTTCACACACCTGCTCTTTTTATCATTGCAATTGTGAATTTTTAATATGGATATCGGAAATACATATTTTTTTTAACTAACTATGTCATTGTATCGAGACTAATAATTGGCGTTTGGGGAAAAATCATAATAAAACAGCTGTCCGTCGTCCAAGATTATCCTGACAAATAAGCCTACTGTTCTTCTGGAGGTAATTTACGGTTGAGAAGATGGGAGCTTGTAATGAATGTTTTATCGGATCCAGAGAAGATCATGACGATGTTGATCCGGTAAGTGTTATTTCTTCAAGCATCAAGTAGATGATTAATTAATCAGCGTCGTACATACGCACTTACACAAATTTCAACACATGGGACACTGATTAACGACAGGTAATTTTTTATTTTGTGTTGATCGGATATCGGCGCAAGATTTGTGGATTCTAGAAACCTTTCACAGTTTCACAATTCACTTCAGGTTTTGGGCCTCCCAGATGTCTTCTGTCTATCATCATTAAATCTGGCACTGCATGTTTACATAACGAAGGACCTGTGGTCCACTAGATCGACAAATCTAGCGCTTTCATGGCCTCGAGTCTTTGACAAAGACAAAGTTGACATTATATTACTGAAATATTTTACTGTCGAGGGTAGATTTGTCGATCTAGTGGCCGTCCACAGACTGTGAAAACTAATGAATATCCTAACCCAAAATGAAAACAATTTATCACCCAGCCAAAGCGTATACACACACAAAAAGAGTGACGCATTCACAATCACACAGTCGCAAGTTACATTTATCATGTTTATGATTTTAAGTCTAACATTAACAGTAACAAATTATGTACAAAATAATAACTTTATTACTAGTCATGTTTGTACTGCTTGCATGCATGTCTTCTTTCCTTTATACCCCTTTGGCTTTGTCTTCCTTTCTTCTTTTCCCTCTCTACCGGGCATAAACAAAGTCGGGCAATTCTCTTCGAAGACGTGCCCACGACATGCACGACTTGGCAAGCATGACGAAAACTAAAATAACCGATGTGCTATAAATACAAATTGCATATAGCAGACATGGGTTCTTTTAGTCATGTGTATACCAAGTCATGGGTACGTCTTCGAAGAGAATGCCAAAAATCAAAGCTAAACCTGGTCGTGAAGTTAGTGCCCAAGAAACAAAGTCAGAGACGAACCCTACCATTCAACTTATTACGCTATGCCTACATGTATACTAATACTGTTTCTTACATACTCCACATCTTAAATCTCTTGAACCTCAACCAAATTTGTTTGCACTACACTCACTGATTCACTGTTTCGTTTCCCTTTGCTTTAGGGTCAGTCCTAAAATAGTTGTCAAAATTTGAGCGGTTATGCTACACTTACTTGATGATGATGCTTTTTGATGTGCCACGACTGCCATACAAATCACACAAACTATTACTCAGTCAATTTAAGTAAATGGCAGAACTCAGAGAGCAACTTTAGCACTAGCTACCGTAAACTTGGAGTATGACATGCTGAACCAGTTTCATCTAGCTTGAGCTAGAGGGGTGGATGTATGGTGTATTGACAGTGATTGAAAAGCTGTAACTTCATTTAAATAAATAGATCAAGTGGGTGGGCTTATGAAACATGTACTTAGTGTCAGTTTGTAATCTTGATTGAGAGTGAAATACATTTCAGCAAAGTTGTTTGGATTTTTGTGTTCCTTTCTTCAAAGGTAGGTTCTCCCTATATTCCCCATAGCTGTTTACAAAAGAGAAAACAAAAGAAAAAAATGAACCTCCTTGTAAACATGATCAGCTTCTCCAGATATGGCAATGCTGGGTCTAATTTGTAAAGCAACATTATGTTGAATGTTCACACGTTCAAATTCTAACCCATACATTTATTCATAATATCAGTTTTCTGTACCGTATGCTATTTATTTTTTTGTATTCCTTTTTTTCTATATTTCCCACAGGAGACAAAAAGGACACAGCAAGCTGAAGCAGCAGAGAGAAGAGCACAAGAGGTATATCATTTTTTGTTTTGGTTCCAAGGGCAAGTGAATCATTATTTGTAATTATGGAAACATCATACTAGTTAAATGTTCAAAGGTCATGGCCTATCTGTCAAAGGGGTCAACTAAACAAAGTTGGGTCCTGTGCAGACCATTTCAAAAAGTTTGTTTGCAAACTCCTTTATTTCTATAATAACTTAATTTGAAACGCTTCATGATCCATCTGGAAGCAAACTTGGTCAATCTAAGCATTACAGGGACTTTATACTTGTGTATGGTCAAAAGTCACTAGCACAGGTCAGAGGTTATCTGGGGTCAACTACTTGCAAGCTACTTTATTGTTTATAATTGTGTACATTAGCCTAGATCTGAGGTCAACTATGTGCATGCTAAATTGCAAAGATGCATCATGGTGCATCATAATATAGTTTGGTTAAAGGTCACTAGCACAGTTTAAACTACATCAGTGATTAAAAGAAATCAGTTATAGTATGATGAAAACCGAAGCAAAAATGCTTTTATTATAGGTTTGTGAGACATGAAATCTAGCATTCACCTTCATATTATTTTGGCTATTTAAATTTAAATCAGTGTCAAATAGAAACAATTTTTATTTTATTCCAGTATACTCTTCACTCTGTTTTACCTTTTTGTAGCAAGCTGGTCGAGGATTGAAGGACCCAGCGGGAGTGAAGAGAAAACAACAGCAGAAAGCAGAAGCTGAAAGAAAAGCTGCCAAAATGGACACAGGGGAAGGAGGGTTAAAAGTAAGTCAGACTTGTACATTCAAACCTGTGTATAGTGACCACTAAAGGGAAAGGATCCATCTACAAAGTATGTACGCACAAGGGGGAGGGGGGGGGGGGGGGGGGGTGAAATCTGATGCGTACGCTCCATTCAACCACATGTATAAAAAGTGTGTACAGGGGGGGAGGGGGGGTCAATTTCGGACCAAAAATTGCATACATACTTTGTAGATGGCTCCAAACAAGAAATATGGCCAATGTAGATAGGTGACCTCTGCAGACAGGTTTCATCACATTTCTTTTCTCTTCAGGGGATCACTTGGTGGCCATTATAGGCAGGTTGGCTGCAGCTATGGACAGGTGGCAGCTAAGACATGACATATTTGACTGAAGTTTGAAATTCTTGATCCAGATGCACATTGATGTCTTTCAAACACCTTGTGCACATGTGCATAATACAAACTGTTTCAGTGTTATACAGATCACACACGCGTGCAAATATTTAATTCCAAAGAATGTTTTTACAGATTAGTAGTACTGGGCCATAAAGAATTATGATTAAATGTACAATCAATAGATTGATCAAGATTATTTTTGAATAATTGATTGTACATAATCAATAGTCTTGATGGTTCTTATTTATAGCTTTACAAAATGCACATTGTACATCATATGGATAGCTAAGACTAAGAGAGGATGATACATTTAAAGGGAGAGATCCACTTTTGCAAGCCAAAATTCAAATGTTGCGAGGTTATTGTCTTATATGAAAGGAAATGTCATTTAATAGCATGCCTGAAAAAATTAGGGCTTGAAATCTCTTTTTCGTGGAGTTATAGACCTAAAACTGAATAAACTGAGGGACGTCGGTTAATTATGTACATACGTATTTTTGGCCGGTGAGTAAGTTCGTACATAGATTTCACGGAGCGCCAGATCGGTATGCATGACCCCTACGTGACCCCCTGCTAGCTACGTGAGCCGCGCATAAGTACTAATGTGTGAGCGTTTACCAAGCAAAATACCCAAACTTCGCTTAAACTGACTACATGTAATTATATATTCTTTCTTTTTGAGATCTTTTTCCGTGACATACGTTAACAAATGTCGGCTTCACAATACCTTTACGAGAATTAGTACTATATTGTTGTAATATTATGCTAAATCAGTTGAACTCCTTTATTGACCGATATATAGTTTAAATGGAGGGACGCATTCGTTTTTCATTCGTAGAATCCAAATTAGAGGGCTGTTCGCTCTGATTTTGTTTGTGTGTGTTACATTGATCCCCATCCGTCAACTGAAAGCTGTTCAGACGTTTTGTAAAAGTGGATCTGTCCCTTTAATGCCCTTTCCTATAATTGGATGGTAATAATTTTCAAAGATGAGAACTAGTACTTTTACTGCTACAAATAAAATAATAATAATAAAGGCAATGATTTCAATGATTATGCACAATAATGATACTTATCTGTTCTTTTCTGTCTCATTTCTACACAGTGGCAAGTCACATCGTGAACCTGAACAACAGTGGATAACCTTTGTAATGTATTTTGATTATAGGGTGCATATTCTTGAATTTATACACATAAATAGTATTTATAATTTATGTTATTGTACAAACATGTATGTATTTTACACTATCAATGTTATCTCAGTCGCTGAATATGAATGCATTTATAAGAGTATTAATTGTCAAACAATATTTATTATAATTTGTATTACAGTTCAACAAACTTTATTACAAACGTGACCTTACATCACCTTACAAACGACCGTTATGTTGCGGTGGTAGTTTGTTTGTTATAAGCTGAAATAGTGAAACTTTGTTAAATGATATTCAGGATTGTGTTATTTCCTAAATTTTAATCTACTTTTTGTGAAATTTTGAGCATCAGAAATCATGTGTAAATATGATTTTCATTGATCATATTACTGCGCTTGAACAGATGCCAAACTTTAAAGTGCCCTTTTTTCTGCCTAACTTTAAAACTACTTCAGCCATGTTCCAAATCTTGGGCGCTCATTTTGAAAGGGTGCTTAGCCCAAATATGACAAATTGTATACCATTTTAAAAGTAATGACGTGTACTTGAATGCCATGTAAAAATCAGCACAATAATTTTTCCCGACTTATTGGTCGTTTTGTGGTGTAAGGTCACAAATGCAAGTTGGCTTAGTTGTGTTTGAGAAGTCAAATTATTGTATTCTATTACAAATTATTACATCATGCAATTATTATATCTGTTTTACACTATAAATATTATCTCACTTGATGAAAATTAATGCATCATTAAAACAATATTGATAATATATTTGTTCTGCAGTTCACAAAAATTTGTCAAATCTGTTCTGAGGGTTAAAGTTGTTTGAATGAAAGAAAGTCAAAAGGATTTATAGACGATTGGTTTTTGTATTCAATTAGGAAGCATGATGTTCACGAACAAGTATTCCCCTGGATAAACACTGTAGAGCAAAGGCCCGTTACAGTCGCTATAATTTATTTGTACATATAAATGCTGTTTTTGAATTGCTTTATTTTTTCAACAATTTTTAATTGCTGCAAGGAACAGAATTTTGTATTGTGAAAGCATATCAAATCATTTATTTATTTATTTCGGGGACACACGATTTCCACAAAACCGTTTTGTATTTTATTTGGTACCATTGCATTTTTCTTTTGTACTTTGCATTTTGCTATTTGGTACTTGAGCTACAGTAAACAATCAATGCATTTTTTTTTCACCTTCATTATAAGCTTAATATGTCTTATGGAAAATGTTATATTTGGTTTGAATAGCTTGCGACACATTAATAATAATAAATCTGCTTGAAGCAGATTCATAATGTCATAGTTTCAAAGATTATAGATTTGTATACATTTGGTAAGATATTCCTTGAGATCCATGAACGCCCAGAACAAATGGTAAGGGACCTATAGTGCTTTTTTTTAATGGGCTTGTATTTTATGTTTTGAATTATAATCATATTCTGATTTTAGTAAAGGGATAGTACAGTTTTGGTTTAGAGGGTGCTTCAAGGATATTTTTGTGAGGTAATGATTGTAACTAAGTGAAACGTTTGAAAAAAGCACATGATTTCAATGACAAACTCTGTTTGGTAAAAATAGGTTCAGAAACAGCTGAAATATCCGTAAAATATATCCTAAGACAACATTGATAAAGCCTAAACATTTACAAAAATGTACCTAAGTGGCTTTAAACTTGTTTTTGAAGACCTCTCTATTGATACATCAATTTAACCAAACATCACATGTACATTTTTTGATAAGAATGGTTGAAACTTTCATTTGTGTAGAGGGTGCCCTCTTGTGTTAATAGCTGTTTTTTTTTTTAATGATACATGCACATTTTAGTAACTGAAATTCAGTTTGACCAGAGCTGTACTATCCCTTTACATTAACCAATATTTTGTTGAAGAAATCGTAAATATTACTTATCCCTAGTATGGAACATTACAAAAAAAATGTGTATACATTTTGTAAATCCATTATGAATGTTTGTATTTTCCATCTCTGTAATTTCTTTGAAATATTTCTCATTACACGCATTTCCCTGAACAGGATACAGAAATGAGAATGACAAAGTTGTTTGATGCCATTTGGAAAGAAACAAATTAAAATCGATTTAAATTAAAGTCATACCTGTAAAGTGTCAGATATTGCACAAAATGACATTTGAGACTTCAATCCTATATCAATATCATTTTAAAATACAATTGAAAGATTTGTGAAAGTTTGAAAGAAAACGAACACTGTTTACCTAGTGAAAAAAAACGAATATTGAGTTCATATTTTATCACCGAATACTGATTGTCTGCCATACTTTTGTCGCAGTTATGAATGATCCCCCGTACCCGTGTATCCCGTATCCCTCGCACCCGTGTATTTTTACACACGTAGTACATAATTCATGGAATTTGAACTCGCTCGGCTCAAAGTTCAATCTCCGGAATGTTCTCACGGGTGCTGCATGCGGACGTTCTCAGCTAAGACAATTGTACTTTTTCAATTGCGTTGATTAACGCTTTAGAAATAATGATTTTCAATGATAATTATCTTCATACTAAAGGGACATTTGAAAAAATCAAACCCTATTTTATTCTTCTCTTACCATAAGCTAAACAACACGGTAGAAGAGAAACGAGGAAGCTCCAATTAATTTTCGTGGATTTGGACACTTTACAGGTATGACTTTAAGTAAAAACTACTATGAAAACAAAGTTGCTTTTTACAATCTTAATTTTCGTAACTCTGGGTCAAGAGCTACTCAAATTCACGTTTTATATGATGTTTTAACTCGTGATCATAGTTTTGATCGTATTGATATGTTGTTTGCTGCAAATACAAAGATTCCTCTAAAAGTGATTTAATATGTATTCGAATTCCCTATTTTCTCCATTGTCAAATGTTGTTTGTGATTGTAATGTTTTATTAAATTAAAGATACCGTATTCTGTGCCATGGCGGTGTGTTGTTAACTTTGGCGAGTCACGAATGTAGATAATTTGCAAAGATCACAACCAATACAATCACACAAATACAAAAGATGACGCGATTTTGTTGTTACGATACATTTTAATGAACAGTATATAAGAAGATCCATATCTTAGAAAACTAAAATAATCGTCAATGTTTTTATGTTCATAGTAATGGGTTGACTTTTAAAAAAGAAACTAGTATGTACTATTATGAAAACAAACCCTTACAATGTTAATTTGAGAATAACTTTATGCCTAAAACATTTTGATCGACATCATCATACTAAGATATAAAAACATGGTGCTGAAGCACAACATATTTACAGGAATATTGAAGTGAAGTGAGAGGATGAGAAACTGAGGCAGGGTGTGAGCAGAAGGAAAGAAAGAAAGTGGTATAGAGACAACATTCATTGAAAAGTATAATATAATGAACACGAAAGAGGAAAGGAGTAAAAGACCAAAGATGGACACGCGGTTACGGGAATAATTAAACTAAATCAATTAATCGTCACCAGTAAACTAACATGTAATTCAAAAAAAAGTCATAACTCAAAATGGAGATATACAATTTTACAGCCCTGCATATGCACAAAATAGATGAAATGTTAGGTTACGCATAAATACACGTACATGTCAGTATAACCAAGCCCCCAAACTAACCTTTTTCTCTACTGGCCCGTTCGGGCAAGTAAAATCATAATTGTTTATTCTTAAATTAATCATTTACTTGCCCAAAGAGAAAATGTACCTGCCCACTTTCTTCTAGATGTTATTATTCACTCTATAGTTGACCAAATGTGTTAGTTACCCGACCGGGCAACCAAACAAGGCCATTTATTAATTGTTACTTGCCCGACATCAATTTGTACTTGCCCCGGGCAATAGGGCAAGATAATCGAGGCCCCTATGATTACCCGTATTTATGTTAAAAGCTCCATCATGAGAGGTTTACTAATTATGTATTTGCACAATGAGAATGATTATTTGTTATTCAATAGTTTGTCGATCTACAAGTATATAGTTCATATTCAATATAAAACAAATTAATATAATTTTTGGTTTATTCTAATAACAAATATACGGCAATACGGATTTGTTTCATTCACAGGTTACCACAAACTCAATTCCATACATTTTATCAAATCTTAATTCCTGAAATGTATGCTTTCATTCGTAATATTACTAATACTTTTTTTTTTTTTTTTTTTTTTTTTTGTAGTGTTCTTTATCCAGGTTAGCCTCTTCAGTGCTCTTTGCTCTGTTCTCCCAGAGGGACCTGCATCTATTATTAATATGTACAACTCGGCCAATTCTATACACTTCCGCACTATATTGTGCATTTTCTCCACTCCCTGGGGAGCATTCCAGCAGGTGCTACTTCATAGTGCACTCATGCTATTGACACACCCTCATTCATGCCAAATACCCATATTGCACCTGGGCGGCCGGCGGGGAGCAGCAATGTGGTAAAAGTGCCTTGCTGAAGGACACTAGTGCTGTATTGGCGGCATCGATCTGGGTTCGAACCCGGCTCCCGTGCTTGCCAATCTAGCGCCTATCCGATCGTGCCACAACACCTCCACGCATGTACAACTAAAGCCCGGCGCAGACAGAGCCGACTCGACCCGATCCGACTGGTTTTAATCAGGCTAAAGTTGGGCCCGGTCGGTCGGAGCAGATTTATCGTGTTGAATCGGCCCCAACTGGCATCCGACTGTCTCTCGACTGGCAAAATGTGTGTCGCGAGGCACTAAAAACTGAGCCGATCGGAATGACAACCAGTCGAGTCGGTACAACTAGTAAGGAACCATGACCTCTGTCGACGTGATCGACCCAATATTGAAACAAAATAACTCGTACCTATCTATACACAGCAATTAGTGAAATTTATCATAGGCTTTGTACATGCATAACAGTACCAATACAAATATATATCTTCCATATTTTACGAATATATTATATTTCATGCATATTTTTTTGTTGGCGATGATATACAATAAACTGTTATATTTCCTTTAATATAACTTATAAGCTTCATATCTGCATTACTAGCCAAGACTGATACAAAATACGTTGTATCCTACTTTTCAAGAGCTGTCACCAAATATATTCATAATGTTTATGAAATAATCAGGTTTATGTTGACTATTGTGATGTCTAATGATACGTTTTAAACGAATCGTATGAAAGCTTATGCATTATGTACAATGTTTGTTTTGTATATATAGTTACATTAATATGAAACTTGAACTAAAATCACATAACGTATCTTATTGAATAAGAAGCAAACAGGGAACGATGCATATGTCCCAATAATTAATATGTAATTTATGTGTACATGTTAGCATCATGACACATATAGTCGAATGCTTATACAGTACGAAATAAATCCATGTCATTTATCAAAAGTTGATGAGTTATATTGAAAAAATGTCGAGGTATACATACGAACCATGCAATCACTATTAAGATATAGAGCAAGCAACATTAAAACACTTGTATGACAAAGATTTTTCCGGCCAATTTCCAACATTACGCGCCCAAATTCGTTTTATGTGCATTCAATTTCGTGTAATTGCCGTGGAGGAGTCGATTTGGTCATTCAAATTTATATTCCGAGCATGCATATTCGTTTCATGGGCACTCAAATGTGAAATCGCGAACTTCAAATTCGCAAATGGGCATTCAATTTCACTATTGGGCGCTATTTTCAACAAATGGGCATTCGATTTATTACGGCAAGCTTGACAATCGCTCGTTTGTGCATTCAATTTCGTTAATGGGTTACCAATTTCCAGAAATGTTCATTCGATTTAAGTTTCTCAAACAACATCCATACGTAATCACACATAAACATATTTACATGCATGTATACAACTATATACATACGCACACACATACATGACATACGATGACTTTGATTTATCTTTTATATCATCATCACCGTTCTTTTCCTTACATAGTCTCGACCATTTCATCGTGTTATATCTTTCCCATTTCAGATATACTTTCAAAATTTAATCTTCACTTTTCGATATTCATCAGTCACATTTTGTTTAGATTTGTTTGTCAATGTTCAATAATTTTATATTCATTTCACAGTGTGCTTTCTTTTTGTTTTTTCCTCTATTCGTTAATTATGTCTTTACTTTATCATCATGCAATATTAAGTTAATCATTTTAATCTTCATTTTCATCCCATTTTCTTGTTTGTCATCATCTGATCTTTTGTTTATCAGTATCCTTTTTCATAATCTGTATCTGTATTTTCATCATGTTTTGTTTATTGATTGCCCATGCACGAAATATCTGTACCATACCATGATGTTACATATCCATTACATTTCCACTGTACATGTTTAATTTGAATGAAATTATGAACTTGTTTGCCCATGCGCGAATTTGAATGACCGAAATGAGACCGGAGACTGCTAGAGATGAATTTGAATGACCATTAACGAAAATGAGCGCCCATCGCTTACATTGGAATGACGCAAGTGTGAGATCCAAACGCGGATTTGGTGAAATTGAATGCTGGTGTTATGAAATTGCATGAGAAAATAGCGAAATTGACCGGGAAAACCTATATTAAAATATTTAAATAAAAAAACGAATTCTTTTTCTAAATTGAATATATCCTATACAGGGTGGCCCAACAAAACAAAATCGGATAGGGTGTTTTTTTCAATGAAAAACGACACCTAGAACACTAATTTTAGTCGTATAGTTTTTGTTTCAGGGTGCTGTGAGTGACACCATGTCAGACTCCCATTTTTGTCAATTTTTACCATGTCAGTGCCTGTTAAATCACACTTACTGCCCTTCATAGCATCAAACAATCCGCAAACCATTGATAGTGTGCACTCAGTCGTGTACCGAGAGAATGGGCACGGTTGTGCGATGTTATTACGGGCAGGAAGTGCGATTTTTGACTTGGTACAAATTTACAAAAATGGGCACCTGACATGCGGTGTCACTCACAGCGCCCAAAACCAAAACCTACACGACCAAAATGACTGTTATTGATATCGTTTTTCATTGGAAAAGACACCCTATCCGATGGACATGTTGGACATGTTGGTACTTTATTTTGGGAAGTGCCCCGTTCCGTTTTTTGGGGGGCCACCCTGTATAATAAATAGGCGTACAGATAAGGCCCCTGTTACACATGCGTCGGTTTTTAAAGCCGGCCCCGGGGCCGGCCTCACGCCGGCAATTTGAAGCCGCCTCGAGACCATTAAACCCCTGTTACACATGGCAGGACCCCTGTAATTATATTCACACGATTCACGGTGATCAGGCCTCATATCCATATACGGCTCTGCTCATACCATATTTAGTGTTGGCATCAGCGCGCCCTTGTATCCCATATTAGGCATATTAAGCGACCTACTCAGGGGGGTGTCCCTGCTGCCAGAGTGCAGCGATTTTTGCTCACCGGAAGAGCCCACAACTGGTTGCATTATGGGCTACTTGGGAACTACAGTTAACCAATCACAGAGTAGTTCAAACGCGTCGTCACGGGATCGAGGTCAATAAAACAAGTTCAAATGCATACGTCACAATGGCTCCCATTGTTCTCATAAGCGTGATGAAATCTAGGACAGTGCGCAGGAAAATAGGCGCGATAGTCTACGCACTGCATAGCATGATGATTGGTCCAGTATTTCTAGGTCACTACGCGATGACGTAGAGAAGTGGGCTACGGGAGCTTCAAAAATCGGTTCACTCCGCCATGTTGCCCATGTACAAAGTATATGGGACACGTGACTTGCGCGCGTTAAGTGAGCCTTCTAGTTATAAACGGGTTGGTTTGTTTATTCATACTTCTATGGACCTACCAGGGGGGTGTCACTGCTGCCAGAGTGCAGCGATTTTTGCTCACCGGAAGAGCCCACAACTGGTTGCATTATGGGCTACTTGGGAACTACAGTTAACCAATCACAGAGTAGTTCAAACGCGTCGTCACGGGATCGAGGTCAATAAAACAAGTTCATATGCATACGTCACAATGGCTCCCATTGTTCTCATAAGCGTGATGAAATCTAGGACAGTGCGCAGGAAAATAGGCGCGATAGTCTACGCACTGCATAGGCATGATGATTGGTCCAGTATTTCTAGGTCACTACGCGATGACGTAGAGAAGTGGGCTACGGGAGCTTCAAAAATCGGTTCACTCCGCCATGTTGCCCATGTACAAAGTCTATGGGACACGTGACTTGCGCGCGTTAAGTGAGCCTTCTAGTTATAAACGGGTTGGTTTGTTTATTCATACTTCTATGGGACCTACTTCCTTATTGCGCGCAGTACGCGCGCGCTACAAGCGCATTACGCGCGCGCTGCAAGTTCATTTGCATATTCAAGCCGGCCTCAGTCCACTTACCCTGTTACACATACCGATTGCCGGACTGAGGCCGGCCCACGTATGTGCACGCTGGAAAACCTATGGGCGCTGCCATGTACGGTACGCGACCGGCCTTTCCCGTAACATTTTTCTTGATTTTTCTGTCGAGTTGTCTTATTGGCTTACTGAGACATCTCTCTGATTCTTTATCCAATCAGAATAGTTATAAGATGTTTTAACAAAAACGGCTACGATCAGCTGATCGTCAGCTTTTAAATGATATACAAATCAATGGACACATTTTTTTTTTCAAGACTTTAGTAGGCCGCGAAGATTGGGTGAAAATGCAAGTAAAAAGAGCCAAATTTCAAGGTTATTTTCAAATTTAAATATTCAAATTTCTAGAGTTTTTACATAAATTAGGTTTTCATGGAAGTAATGTTCTTTGTTTATATTTTCATCATCATATTGACAGTTGCAACTCTTAAATGTCAGTTTTTAAGCTACAACTTTCTGAAGTTAGGAGAAAAATATCAAATTTTCGAAAAATTTGGACAGCCGCATTTGTATTGCACTTTATATCGACCGTGGAAGGAAATACGGACATAGACGATGTGTTTTAGGAAAATTAGATATGTATTTATAAATAAGTCACAAACAACTTGTCGTTATTTTGTTTTATTTTCTAGATATAAAATTAACAATTCACTCTAAAAGCAGCTGAAGCAACATTCGTGCGCGACTCCATTGGGAGTTTAGCCATGTCTAGCGGCGTGGCTATCCTTCGCCATTGCATGTTACGCAAATTCTAGCATGAATCTAAACCAATGAGTGTGCGGAACTCACTCACGCCGTCACACGTTATGAGCAACAAACTCGGTAATTTATTTATTATCTGATTATGAAATTACATTTAAACTAGTGAAATCGATGTCAGATTTACTATTTAATCCAGGTAAGATGTTTTATCTAATTTATTTCATTTTAAAAGCTGTTATTTCGTGTTATTCGAAAAGTTCGACGGTAAATCAATGACGAGGGGCAAAGCACGTGAAATTATTCAGACCGCCGTAAGCAGCTGGATAGCGATGCCGACGCGCTCGGGTATGGTCTTATGCGCAGAACCGTATGATTTGTTGTTCATGAGATTTACGGCTAACAATTTTTCTGAGGAATTTAGCTAAAAACTGACTATTTAAGAGTTGTAACATCTAATCAATAAATCAAGAACAGGTCCCAAATATTACATTTATGACACTCGCTTTGTCGGGAAAACTCTAGGTTTTTCAATATTTCGTCTTAAAAATAGGCTTTTAATTCATCCGTGAAAGCCTTTTTGTCATATTTAACCCCTTTTTAAATGTCTTATATAAATGTGAATATTCAGTTAAATTGAATACAAACATATCGATAAGAAAGAGTAGGATAAGAAGTTTGTTGTAAAATGATCCATATTTCTTCCACAATGCTGAATTTCTAAATAAAAGAGAAATTATGAAAGCTAGATTGAGTTTCGAGTTCAAATTGACGCAACGTTAAGCGGTACGATTGCTCGCAGAGTTTACACTAGATCATTGCACGCGCAACGCCAGAAATGCGCGACGCTGATTGGTGCCAGCAAACACTGTTGTGTCATTGGGGTATCATGGCAGCGAGCATAGAACTTCCATACGTACGCGTTGTGTACAACGTGCACCGGCCCGAGGCCGGCTTCAAACCACATCCAGAGGTGGACAGAAATGGGCCGGCCTCAGGCCGGCTTTTCAAAATTGACCCCTGTTACACATGAATGAAGTGGACTGAGGCCGCCTCAGGAGGCGGCCTCAGTCCACTTAAAAGGTATGTGTAACAGGGGTCTAACATATACTGTACATCTTTGTCAGACACAAATATTAATCACACGTGATAATACTTAAAAGTGATGCATGTAAAGTGTCAGATATTGCACAAAATGACATTTGAGACTACAATCCTACATCAATATCATTGTAAAATACAATTGAAAGATTTGTGAAAGTTTGAAAGAAAACGAACACTGTTTACCTAGTGAAAAAAACGAATATTGAGTTCATATTTTATCACCGAATACTGATGGTCTGCCATACTTTTGTCGTAGTAATGAATGATCCGTTTGAGATATTCGCATCCGTGTATTTGTACACACGTAGTACATAATTCATGGAATTTGAACTCGCTCGGCTCAAAGTTCAATCTCCGCAATGTTCTCACGGGTGCTGCATGCGGACGTTCTATGCTGAGACAATTGTACTTTTTTTCAATTGCGTTGATTAACGCTTTAGAAATAATGATTTTCAATGATAATTATCTTCATACTAAAGGGACATTTGAAAAAATTAAACCCTATTTTATTCTTCTCTTACCATAAGCTAAACAACACGGTAGAAGAGAAACGATGAAGCTCCAAGTAATTTTCGTGGATTTGGACACTTTACATGTATGACTTTAATGGACACAATTTATAATTTTTGTTGACGTTCTAAATAGTCACGAAGAAATTCATTCACCAAATTTCAATTCAATGAAATTGTTATAATAATTAATAATTTCAGAAGGGGTTCAAGTACATACAGTATATTTACTTCAGTAGAACTTCACTATAAAGAGCTCTGGTATAACAGAACCCTCTGCCATGCGTAATAATGTAGTTTATAAGCGTGATAAAACGAAGTTCTACTGTTAGCTATAGTTAAATTCCTTCCCGTGCCATTTGGCACATAAGGCGGCGCCTATCTCCGATTCTTATAGCCCTAGGCCACACGTCTACTAAATGTAGCGAAAGCTACAGAAGGGGGCCAGTCCTCTGGTAACTCGTATGACTAACTTTCCCTTCTCCATTCTATAAATGCTGAGCGCCTGGCTAGAAGACAGAAGGTACCATTTTAAATTCTTTGGTATGACCCGGTCTGGGTTCGAACCCGGGACCTCCCGTGCATGAGGCGGACACTCTAACCGCTCAGCCACCATGCTCGGTGAAGTTCTATTGTAGGCTAAATTAAATATCATGATAGCAGTCCAGTGGCGGATCTACCCAGCTAGCCACCTGACGTCGGGCCGATGTCGGAATTTGGTTGCCGGATGTCGGCATATCGCCGTTGGCTCGAGGTTAAAATGTCCGCCAGCCCAACATCGTCACGACGTCATTTTTGTGATATATTGGCATAACGTCATTTTCCGACAATGGCCCAACATCATGTCATGAGATGATGTTGGGCCATTGTCGGAAAATGACGCAAAAAGCAAAAAGCAAAAAGCTAGATCCGCCCCTGCAGTCCAGCAATTACACAATGTGTGAGTGAGGAGAGCGAAATAAATATTCATGTATATGAGAGAATACAACGTAGCAATCATTTTGTTAAAGTAAAATAGGATTTCAACTTCCAATACATGCACTAAATAACGCAACAAAAATACCAAAACACTTTCATCTAGTCTCCAATTATGTTCACGAATATAAAATGTCCCTAACAAAATATATACAGTGTATATAAAGTACTACATAATCATGAAGCATGTTGATACCCGCAATGTCGATACCCACTTTGATACCCACAATGTTAAAAAGATGCACGCACAAGTAATGAACATTTTTATGCAAGTGCTCACGCTGTAACAAACACGTTAAAGGAATAGTTTAATTTTCGTAAACTTCATTTTAGTAACCCAAACCGGCACCATATAACATTACAACTTATTAGTTATAAATCCACCATGCTAAGAAAAAGCCTGTTTTCATTCAAAAAGAGCAAGAAAAACACACGAGCTCGCTCTCTAAAAGGCATTGGTTTCAAAAGTTTTAATAAAAACAATTGTTCATGTGATGTTTTGTTAAAATAATGATATCATCAACAACCATTTAAAAACCTCTCGAAAATTGTTGACTAAGTGTACGCATTTATTTATTTTTTTGTTAATGATCGAATAAACATTATACCGATCGGATATATTTGTTGATATTACAGCTAAGTTTGAACCGATTTTGATCAAACAAAGTTTATTCTGTCATTCAAATTGTACGCTCTTACAAATTGACAATCAATTTTTCATTATCTCACACACAGGCGTACCCAGGGGGGGGGGGGGGGGGGGGGGGTTCAAACCCCCCTTTTCAAATTGTAAATCCCTACCCCTACCTTTAATTATTGTTATATTTAATATACTTTCAATAAAAGGATATTTGAATTATTTGTGTGTAACATCATTTCTGCAGAGTGAAGGCTGAAATATTTTATTCGCAGTGTATATACGCGACATATGGCACTCCTGATTGGTTAAAAATAGGGTACGAGCAAGGAGAGAGAAGGAGAATCCAACATAAAATTCGATAAAACATATTCGGAAAGGGCCGGTCGTGTGCAGTACAATGGCAACACGCGAAGTTTTTTTTTTTTTTTTTTTTTTTGTCGGCGTGCAGCGCAGCGCAGCCCGCTCGCATTCGTATATAATATTCTACAACCTCGGGTGTTTATAAATTACCCTTCAAAACGCAATTACAAATAACAAAATTATACCCATACAATAATATTGAAATAAATGGCAATTTCCAATTGCTAACATTTTAAAGCTCGCCCGCTCTCATTCGTATATATATACTATTCTACAACCTCGGGGGTGTCTATATATTACCCTTCAACATTCAAAACGCAATATCATAACACATCACACGAATATATCCATACAATAATATTGAAACAAATGGCAATTTCCGATGTTAAATTGCTAAAATTTTCAAGCTCGCTCCGATCGCAGTCGCATAATTATTCCATAACCTCGGGTGTTTACATATTACCCTTAAAGTACCTACGCAAAGAATATTACAATGTTGGAAATTATTAATAATAAGAGAACTATGGGCTTAAATAATATTATTATATAAGTTAAAAGTCCCATGTGCTTCAGAGATCAACCTGAACAAGCAATTAGAAAACTCAACTCAGGATCGATACTAAACGATACTAGATGCTCTTCGGGCCAAAAATACAGGATCGTTCTAGTGACGTAGATGTTAGGTCAGATCAAATGTTAGCAGACGATGTCTCATTGCAAATGTACATGTCAGAAGTGCACTCATGTTGTCCTTTCAATGTTTATCGTTACCATGAGTACACGTTTGTTTTACGACATTTTGAAGAAAATGTTACGCAGACCGTGGATATATTATTGATTCCCACCCAAACAGCTTTGGAAAGGTTACAAATTTAATGAAAAACTGTCCCATTTGACGTTCATAAATGTCAAACTTGAGCGTGCAGCCTACAAGAATTGCATACAAAACACTGACGTAGCAACATAATAGAAGCTATTTCAATAATAGTCAAGAAAAGACTGTTTAGAGTTCGGCATGCCTGTAAAGTAAATACAATGGGACGGTCCCCATTCAGTAACTTATTACTGTACACAGGGATGCCTCTGAGCAATCGTAGCTTATAGCCCGGTCACATATCAACGGATTGCGCAAACGTATGTCAAACGGAGAGCTAATTTTTTCATCCGTTCTATGCGTTTCTTGTCCGTCCCTTGTCCGGTGATGTACGTTGTTCTATGTTTTGTACATGAAGCAATGGAGACGACTTTCATCACCGGATAATTTAATTGTCTATTCGTTGGGCATACGTTTCCGCTATCCATTGATATCTGACCGGGCCAATGTTGAAATTTCATTGAAACAGTGGATTGTGCTGCTAGGTCGCTGTATTGTGTGCAATTTGTACAGCTTTTCATTCTAATGGGCCGGTCATACTTACGGTAGTGGACGTAGTGATCTGTAGGCTAATTCAATGTGGGTCAGACGTGATGAAAGTACGTTAAACTAGGTTAAACTACGATAAAATACGTAAAGGTACGGTGATGAGCCACAGAAGAGTACAGATAAGTACGTTCAAGTATCATAAACTACACTACACTACGCTAGACTTCGGTAATGCGGGTGCAGCTCGCTCACGGACAGGTACGGATTGGTACGTCTGACTACGATTGAGTACGGTAGACTACGGAAGCAACTACGCTAGACTACGCTAGACTACGCTAAACAACGTCAATACGGTATATTTATCAACTCCACAGGGGAGTATGCATCCAGCCCGTAGCCTACCCGATAGGCATCGTGCTGTCTGGCAGGTTCTACAACGGCACTGTATACTAACCGCGAAAGGCCGAGTTTGAGCGCGCAGCGCGAATGCCTATCGTCACTCGTGAACGTGAAAAGTTTTATTTTCTTTTATTTATATTGATTCGTTCGTAGAAAATCTACGAAACCCATATTCATATGCCACGGACCAGGTAGATCAGCTGTTTGTGAGTGTTAGTCTTCGTTTTAAAGCTGCATAGTAAAACCAAGCGCAACCTTGCACAATACACTGTTAGTGGCATAGAGTAGTGGTTGTTACAGGGTCTCCGCGACGGACTAGCGTAGGCTGTATACACTGAACACCCTGTGCGGACGCGTCCATTATTTATAGGGTACGTCATTAAAAAATATGTTGTTTTCTTTTAAAATAAAGAGTTGAGATTTGATATGGATGCAAAAAGGTATTTCTATGCTTTAGTTTTTATTGTAATGTATCTCAAATTGTATCATTATGATAGTTATGATACTATTAATGTCTGATACTAAATACACCCCTTAATACACGATGGAACACGCCACCGATTAGGCAGACGGTATCCACATCTAGCGATCTGATTGGTTGATGATTTCTCTCATGAATTAGTCATGCCTTATTCTCGTTGCTCATTAATAAATTACTGCGAATCGAGTGACTAAAGGCTATATATGGGAGCCAGTTTAATAGTATCTAGCTCTCTTACAGATAGCTAGCTCGCGATCGCATAGGGAATATCCAAGCCATATAGAGCCTTGACTAAAGGCTATCCAGCCCGCGGTCTGGTACGGCCATTGTGCGCTCGTGAAATTTGTCTCATTTTTTTTTGCTTAAACATGTCTGGATCAAGACTGTCGATGCTGGTTTTGTGCACGGTAACGTACGTTAAACTTCGTTAGACTTCGCTATATAGACTTCGTTAGACTACGTTAGACTACGTTAAACTCGGTTTAGTACGTTATTACTACGGATGCCTTTAACGTACCGCTCTTTTGAACATGTTCAAAAATTAAATCGAAGATCACGGCTCCCTCGAGTTAATACCAAGTTAGCATCACGGACAACTACGGTACGATACGGATGCTAGTACGTTATTCAACTACCTTCAAGTTCGTTCAACTACGATCAACAACGTTAGCCATCACTACGTTCAACTACGTCCACTACCGTAAGTTTGACCGGCCCTTTAAGTTCGACATGGGCGTCAAGTGTGTAAAATGGGACAGTGTAAATAACTTATTTCATTTAATTTTTTATCCTTGCCATAGCCGTTGCTACGGGAATCAATTATATATTCATATTCGGAGTTACATTTTCTTCAAAATGTCATAAAACAAATGTGTACTCATGGTAACGATAAACATTGAAAGGACAAAATGAGTGCACTTCTGACATGTACATTTGCAATGAGACATCGTCTGCTAACACTTGATCTAACCTAACATCTACGTCACTAGAACGATCTTGTGTTTTTGTACATTAGTACATTTTAGAGCATTAGTATTGTTAGTATCGATCCTGAGTTGGGTTTTCTAATTGCTTGTTCAGGTTGATCTCTGAAGCACATGGGACTTATAAGTCATATAAGTTATAAGTCATAGACGAATATACCCATACAATAATAGTGAAACAAATGGCAATTTCCGATGTTAACTTGCTAAAATTGTCATGCTCGCTCCGCCCGC
The DNA here is from genome assembly GCA_037951105.1 of Echinarachnius parma. Taxonomy (NCBI): domain Eukaryota; kingdom Metazoa; phylum Echinodermata; class Echinoidea; order Clypeasteroida; family Echinarachniidae; genus Echinarachnius; species Echinarachnius parma. The sequence goes on along the minus strand of JBAMJV010000320.1, from coordinate 26,043 downwards.
ATTCCAGGGGCGGATCTAGCTTTTTGCTAAGGGGGGGGGGGGGGGGTTTGACCAATGACGATGCGGAGCATCGTCCACGAGCCGCGAAGCGGCAAAGTCCGAGACGCGTAGCGGCGAGGCGATTTTTTTTTTTGCTATTTTGAACCCCCGTAAGTGATGTCTTTTTGCTAAGGGGGGTTGACCAAATGACGATGCAGAGCATCGTGCACAAGCCGCGAAGCGGCGATTTTTTTTGCTATTTTGAACCCCCGTAAGTGATGTTTTCCACATCACATTTTCACTTGGCAGCCCAAGGGGGGGGGGGTTAAACCCATGATGGCGAAGCGGCGATTTTTTTTTGCTATTTTGAATCCCCGTAAGTGATGTCTTTTTGCTAAGGGGGGGGGGGGGGTTGACCAAATGACGATGCAGAGCATCGTGCACGAGCCGCGAAGCGGCGATTTTTTTTGCTATTTTGAACCCCCGTAAGTGATGTTTTCCACATCACATTTTCACTTGGCAGCCCAAGGGGGGGGGGGGATTAAACCCATGATGGCGTTTTTCTATGCACATCACATTTTCACTTGGCAGCCCAAGGGGGGGGGGGGGGGGGGGGGTTAAACCCATGATGGCGTTTTTCTATGCACATCATATTTTCACTTGGCAGCCCAAGGGGGGGGGGGGGGTTTCCCTTACAAAAAAAAACTCTATGGTACACCATACAAACACCATAGCAAATCTACCATTGATGACCATACAAACACCATAGCAAATCTACCACTGATCTACCATTCATTTACCATTAAACTAATTAAAATATTTGGGACAAATTTATTCATTTATTCAAATTAGGCCACACCCACGTATTCTACCATTCAACTACCATACAGGCACCATTGGTCTACCATTAAGCTACGATTCATATACCATTGATCCACCATTCACCTACCACAGTGTTATCATAGTTCCACCACTCATCTACCATAGGGCTACCATTCATTTACATCAGACCCACCATTCATCAATCATTTATCTACCACAGTGATATCATTGTGATATCACTGTTGTACCATTAATATACCATAGAGCCATCATTCATCTACCATAGGGCTACCATTCATCTACCACATTGATATAATTGTTCCACCATTCATCTACCATAGAGCCACCGTTCATCCACCACTCAATATCATTGTTCTACCATTCGTCTACCATAGAGCCACCATTCATCCACTATAGGTCTACCATTCATCTACCACAGTGATATCATTGTTATACCATTCATCTACCATAGAGCCACCATTCGTCCACCACTCATATACCATTCATCTACCACAGTGATATCATTGACCACCATTCATCTACCACTCATCTACCATCATTATTCTACCATTCATCTACCATAGAGCCACCACTTATATACCATTCATCTACCATAGTGATATAATTGTTCCACCATTCATCTACCATAGAGCCACCGTTCATCCACCACTCAATATCATTGTTCTACCATTCGTCTACCATATAGCCACCATTCATCTACCACAGTGATATCATTGTTCTACCATTCATCTACCATAGAGCCACCATTCATCCACCACTCATGCATATACCATTCATCTACCATAGAGCCACCATTCATCCACCACTCATGCATATACCATTCATCTATCACAGTGATATCATTGATCCACCATTCATCTACCACAGTGCTATCATTATTCTACCATTCATCTACCATAGAGCCACCATTCATATACCATTCATCTATCATAGTGATATTGTTCTACCATTCATCTACCATAGGGCTACCACCAATCTACCAGTGTTATCATATGTCCACCATTAGACATACCATTTATCTACCACAGTGATATCATTGTTCTACCATTCATCTACCATATCGTCATATTTTGAAGCGATTTTTACATTATTAATTATTAATAATGAAAAAAATGAGATGGCTATGGCTGGTGTGTATTCCACAGACAACTATCAATTCAACACTTTTTTAACATATAACACCTAACCTATCCTATTCCTAAATCCTAAACCTATCCTATAACCTACGTCTAACACCTTACTAATCAGTTGTGGTATAGGTTCCGTATATATATCCCGCTTCTTAGTATGTGAGATTTAAATGGTTAGTATTGACTGTTTAGTATTTCAAAGAGTTCATGCCTAAATAATTAACTTGCAAATCATGTTGAAAATATTAAGAACAGGTTGGTATTTATATTAGTTTTAATATCTGCAAAAATAAGATCATAATAACAATGATTTCAATGTAAATAGTTATAAAAATTGGAATTTTACTTTGCACTCTAATGCGATTGTTTATAATCGATCATGAATGAATCCTGTATCCATTAGACCTGAAGACGTTAATCATAAGTCCTACTGTATTTTCTTTTGTTGTTCATGTTCTAAAAGGTTTCTTTAGAAAATTTAGCAATATTACCACCTTGGGATCATTGGGTTATTTCCACTTTGATACGATTGTTTATAATCGATCATGAATTATTCCTTTAGGCGATCCTATATGTTGTAGACGTTCATAAGTCCAATATTTGTTTGTTTGTTTTTACTCATGTTCTAAAGGGATTCTTTAGGAAATCTAGCAATATTACCACCCTGGCATCATTGGGTTATTTCCACTTTGATAATATCGTTTATAATCGATCATGAATTATTCATGTAGCCGATAATAGGTTGTAGACAGTCCAATATTTGTTTGTTTTTTCTCATGTGCTAAAAGGTTTCTTTAGATAATTTAGCAATGTTACTACCTTGGCAACATTGAAAATTTGTTGTATTAGCATTATACAGATAATCAGCTAAATTGCATATTTGTTATACTAGGTCAGAGGTAAGTTTTTACCTAGCACAAATGTGATGAAATAAATTATGTTAGGGAATCTTTGAGTGGGGAATTCATTCTTGGTACTCATTTGCACATGGTAAAACCCTGAAATCAAAGATGACTGCCATGCACTCATTGCGTAGTAGTAATGATTATCATATTTATTTTCAATAACAGTAGTCTCACAAAGAGCAGTCTCTTTTGCAGGTCTAACACTTTGGAATTCCCAACCACCCCATTTACAGAGCGCTTCATCTTAACATTCAAACATACTTATACAAAGACACCCTTTATACATGTATAATCTCAGTTCTCCCCCATTTCACCCCATCTCCATTTTTGTTTGTTTTTTGTTTACTAGTTGTATTTTATGTTGTATGTGTTTATTTTGAAGCAGCTGCTTCAATTTAGGGACCATATACCCACCAATATTGTTTTTAATCTTTTTATGAGTGAATAAATCAAGTCATGATCTAAATAAATGTATGTATTAGATATATTTAAGCTTGGTTGCCACCATTGCAACATTGGACAATGCATGTAATGAACTTCGTATAATTAGGTAATTTAGACTAATTATTTGCATATCCCATCAATATTATATTATTGTGAACCCAGTACGTTCAAATAATGGGTAGCATACTATTTTTCCTAGGTTTTGGGGGCTACAAATTAATTTCTGATACATGTACTTTACTTCATATATCACCATGGCAACCTTCTCAGATCAAAGATGGCCGCTCGATCTCCTGAGAACCCATTCTAGGAAACATGTGTTCATTCTTCTGGTTATATGGTTTGTTTCATTTCTGATTTTACAATACAATTATAATTTTACAATAAATGAACGTACTACAAAAACAAACATTTTTTTTAAATAACAAATATCCAGTGTATATAACAGTAAACAAAGATACTAACATAAATAATATACTGTATAACGCCTAACTGTAAAGAAAAGGAAAGAAAATGCAAAAGAGACAACATCCATAACAAAACACAACACTCCTACATATAATATGTGAAGAAAACCAGATATAATGTAATACATACAACAGAAATGATAGCGAATAACTTGTCTTTGAAAGAATTCTCAATGACGTCATAATATTGTCGTCCATACGACACAAATTGTCATGGCAAAAATGGTCTTTTTCAGATGTCATAGAGACGTCGTAATCATGGATATACGTCGTAATCATGGATATACGACAAAAAAGATAGTGAAAATAAGTCTTTAAAAGACTTCATAGTGATGTTGTAATAACGTCATCCATAGAACAAAAACTAATTGGACAAACTAGCTTTGGGATTTGTAATATCCAGATATAAAGATGTTGTCTATATGTAAATATAGAGTTAACTATTCTTTAGTTAATTGCCTTTTGAATTGTCCATACGACAAAAATGAAAAGCGAAGCACCGAAAAGTAAGTCTTTTGAAAAAGTCTTAATGACATAATATTGTTGTCCATACGACACAAATTATCATGGCGAAATTGTATTTTTAAGACGTATTAATGACGTCGTAATCATGTCACCCATACGACAAACAAAGCTAGTGAAAACTAGTATTTAAGAGACGTCATAATGCCGTCGTAAAAAAGGTCGTCTGTACGCCAACAATAATTACAAAAAAGTCTTTGAAAGACGTCATAATCACGTAATAACGTCGTCCACACGACATAAACCTTAATGGCAAAAATGGTCTTTGAAAGAGGTAATAATGACGTCGTAATACGACAAACAAAGCTAGTGAAAACTAGTCTTTGAATGACGTCATAATGACGTCGTAAAAAAGTCTTCCATACGACAAAAATTATTGCAAAAACTGGTCTTTAAAAGACGTAACAATGATGTCGTAATGAGGTCGTTCATACGACATAAAAATGATGGCAAAACTAATCTTGTAAAGACGTCATAATGACGTCATAATACCATCGTCCGTATGACATAAACCTTAATGGCAAAAATCGTCTTGAAAAGACATCATAAAGACGTCCTAATGACAAAATAAATCGTGAAAAATGGTATTTGAAAGACGTAATAATGATGTCGTAATCATGTCACCTATACGACAAACAAAGCATGTGAAAACTAGTCTTTGAAAGACGTCATATTGACGTCATAAAAAGGTCGTCCATACGCTAAAAATAATTGTTTAAATGTCTTTGACAGACGTCATAATCACGTTGTAATAACGTCGTCTAAACGACAAAAAATAATTGGAAACAATGGTTTTTAAAAGACGTCACAGTGACGTCGTAATGAGGTCATTCATACGACAAAAATGATGGCAAAAACTAGTCTTGTAAACACGTCATAATGACGTCTTAATATTGTCGTGCGTACGACATAAACCTTAATGGCAAAAATTGTCTTGAAAAGACATCATAAAGACGTCATTTTTACGACGTCCTTATGACAAAAATAGATAGTGTAAAATTGGTCTTTGAAAGACGTAATAATGACTTCGTTTTTACGTCTTTCTTACGACACAAATTATCATGTCAAGAATGATCTTTAAAAGACGTCATAATGACGTCGTATTCACACGACATACGACGTGTTTACCAGTTAACGACCAAATTAAGACGTCATAAAGACGTCAGTCTGCTATCAGGGAAAGTCATCATCCACTACCAGCTACCAGCTACCATTAAAATATCTTACACCACAGGGATATACCATTCAACAGAAATACCATAGAATATCCTCTACCATATAACATACCGTAGAAATACCATACACCATACAGCCACCATAGGGCTACCATAGATCTACCATTCACTTTAGAGCCACCATTGAATCACTAACCACCATTAATATACCATAAAGTCTTCATCCACCATAGAGCTACCATTAAAATATCTTACACCACAGGGATATACCATTCAACAGAAATACCATAGAATATCCTCTACCATATAACATACCATAGAAATACCATACACCATACAGCCACCATAGAGCTACCATAGATCTACCATTCACTATAGAGCCACCATAGAGTCACTAACCACCATTAATATACCATAAAGTCATCATCCACCATAGAGCTACCATTAAAATATCTTACACCACAGGGATATACCATTCAACAGAAATACCATAGAATATACTCTACCATATAACATACCGTAGAAATACCATACACCATACAGCCACCATAGATCTACCATTCACTTTAGAGCCACCATTGAATCACTAACCACCATTAATATACCATAAAGTCATCATCCACCATAGAGCTACCATTAAAATATCTTACACCACAGGGATATCCATTCAACAGAAATACCATAGAATATCCTCTACCATATAACATACCGTAGAAATACCATACACCATACAGTCACCATAGAGCTACCATATATATACCATTCACTTTAGAGCCACCATAGAGTCACTAACCACCATTAATATACCATAAAGTCATCATCCACCATAGAGCTACCACTGAAATATCTTCCACAATAGGGATACCATTCAACAGAAATACCATAGAAATATATTCTACCATATAATACACCATAGAAATACCATACACCATAGGTCGGCATCAATGATATACCATTGACCATAGAACTCCACCATTCAGCAATTGTGTGGTGTACCATACACATACCATTCACCACTGAGCTGCATCATAGAAATACCATTCACCATAGAGCTGCACCATAGGAATACCATAGATTTTTTTGGTAAGGGATGTACCACGTTTGGGCAGAATCCGTCAAGCAGTTCTTGAAATAACGCGATCACGAGCTATGTTTGCATATATAATGAGCCGTATGACCTTTGACCTTTCACCCCATGACCCTAAAATATAATCAGTTCATTGGATCCCCAAGATACATACATATACCAAGTTTGGTCAGAATCCGTCAATCCGTTCTAGAGATAACACGATCATGAGCTATTTTTGCGTATATAATGAGCTCTGTGACCTTTGACCTTTGACCTCATGACCCCAAAATCTAATCAGTTCATTGGCTCCCCAACATACATATATATACCAAGTTTGGTCAGAATCTGTCAATCCGTTCTTGAGATGAACGGGACGTACGTACGTACGGACGGACAACCCGAAAACATAATGCCATAATGGTGGGGGGGGGGGGGGGGGGGGGGCACGGGGCACGTGCCCCAAATAGTAATACAACAAAACAACATGCATACTACTAGTTGATCCTCACAACAACATGAGAACAGAGAAATATACTGTTTATAAATATGTGTGCGGCGTGCCCCAAATGATTTGCTTGCCCCCCCCCCCCCACCTCCCCCCCCCCCCCCCCTCTCCCCCTTCTCCCCCATCAGTCCGACCCCACTCCCCCATTGTCCAAGTTTAAAATGTAAAATGCTAAGTGCTCTATACAATTACCATCGGTTTAACATACCGTTAAAGGGGTAGTTCAGTTTTGGTATAGAGAGAGCGCTGCACAACACAATTTTTTCGTGAGGTAATGAAAAACGGAGTGTCGAATTCATGGGCGTCGATACTTACGTAATACCCATTCATCAGGGGGGGATGAATGAATGGATCATCCCCCCCCCCCCCCCCTGATGAATGGGTATCAATGACATATCGACGCCCATGGTCGAATTTGAAAGAAAATGCAATTTTAATGGCAGAATAAACTATATTTGGTCAAAATCGGTTTAGAAATGGCTGAAATATTAATAAATATATCCGATCGTATTTATTTGGGCCCCAAATAAATACGATGATTTTTTGAAGAAAAAAAAAGGTGCTCACACTTTTTCAAAAATTTCAAAAGCGGTTTTTAAATAATTGTTGATGATCTCTCTATTTAATTATTATTTCAACAAAACATCACATGCATAATTTTGTATGATAAATGGTTGAAACCAATGCCTCATTAGAGAGCGCCCTCTTGTATTTTAATGGCGCTTTTTGAATGATAACAGGCTTTATACTTAGTCGTTTGTAATTGTGTATACTTTTCGAGCATGGTGAAATTATAACTATTACTTTGTACCGTGATGGTGCAGGTTTTGGTTAAGTTAAGTTTGACCAATACTCAACTATTCCTTTAATGTCTACCCCTATATCGTTTGAATTGTTGTATACCTTTCGAGCATGGTGGGGCTATAAATATTAATTTATAATGTTACTGTGCAGGTTTTGGTTACTAAAGTTCAGCCTTACCAAAACTGTACTACCCCTTTAAAATAATAATCCTCACTATTTTTTGTTCAAATTAAATTAAATCATAAATTTGACAAATCATACACTTACGAGAAAGTATAAAACAGCAACTCATAAGAAATCCGAAATGAGTATCAATTAATCAATTTGGACACCCTTTTTGGAAATAGTTAGATCCCTCCAATCATTGTCAATAGGACTTACTGACATCAATCGGTCTGGTGAAAATTAGCTTAGTGCTCCTATAGGCAGGATAGGAGCACTAAGCTAATTTTCACCAGACCGGGTACCCATTAACTTGTATACACCTGGGTTTGTTTGTTTGTTTGTTTGTTTTATTTCCAAATCAATATTTTAAAATACATCAAAAGTCAGAACATAACATAGAACATAATATACACAATTTGTACACAAAAGTAATTACAATTCTTAATTAAAATACCACATCCTCACTCTAAGACCCTCATCCCAAACACCCAATCCCAACCACCCAACCTTACAACAAGCGGGTCATAGTAAATCTATAATATGATATAATATAATGTATAATTAAAAATAATACATATAATGAATGATAATGGGGTTACCAAGCTCTTTATGTACTAAAAATCATTTATTTATGTAATCCTTTTAATTTCTGTATTGAATGAATTTAATGTATTCAAATTACGAGTAGAGATCAGCAATGTGGATTAAATGTCTTGCTGAAGGTGAGGACAAACGGAGTGGGCAGGTTTCGAACTTGGAATCTCACGGCTGGAAAGCACACGCTCTACCAATCTTGCCAAACCACTTTCAGCCTACACATACGAACGTTAAGCATGACTCCTTTTTTTAGATGTTTTCAATAATAGCAAAAATTCACTCATGCACGTTGGTACGTAACTCAAATCTATGTTGTTACAGACAGAGATCAAAATGTTATGGAAATGTTTACAATAATAATTATGATTTATGACTTATCATGAGGGGAAACAGTATGATAATATAACCGAAAGCGTGTAATACTTAATATATCACCCCATTCAGGCCCGTAGGGTAGGGGGGGGGTGCGTGGCCCAGGGGGTGCGTTGGGTACGCACGCACCCCTTCCCCCCCCCCCCCCCCAAAAAAAAACAAACAAACAAAAATAAAATAAGATAAATAAAATAAAAATTTAATTTAAAAAATAAATCAGAAAGGTCTACTTTTTGTCGGTCTTGGTTCCACTTGTTACCGATCTCGGACAAATGGCGACGGACAAATGGTATGGCAAATTATCTAAACTTGATTTCTGCGATTATTTATCATTGTTATATAGATGCAATATATATCTAAAACTATTACGGATCGAACGACAGTGCATGGCGTCAAGTTCTTTCTCCTTTTTACACCCCGCTATCAACAATTTCCGGGCGGTTTGCCTTAGGTTCGTACCAATGCGTACTGCATTCGTGGGTCTAGTCGTGTCCTGTGTGACCAGGCCTTTATTGGGCATTATAACAAGGAGAATCGTGGAAAAAGCAAACAATGACATTAGTGACCTTCATCTAAGGGTTAGTTACAAAGAAATTTTAACATAATCTTTAACAAAATCATGAAGATGTGATTTTAAAAAAAATTGTCTTTTATACGACCTACTTAAAAAAAAACTGCAGCCATATTGGGAGCTCGGGGGTGGGGGTTACTTGTATATTGGTAATACAGGTATGTGCCGCTCCAATGACTCCCTTTTCAGAGCAGAGTCGAGTCGGCCGCTCCTAAGGGTATCATTTTCATCAACCGCCACTCATAAGGGTCACATTTTAATCAACCGCCGTCATAAGGGTCACATTTTCATTTTAAAAGCCAGATCACCGCCTATTGCCGCTCCTAAGGGTCTCATTTCCATAAAAAAGGCAGATCACTGCCCATTACCGCTCCTAAGGGTCTATTTTTCCATTAAAAGGGCTGCTCCTTAGGGTCTAATTTTCATACAAAAGGCCTCTCATATGGCCCTATGTTAAGTGCACACCCCCTAAGACCCTAAGTGCTCATAAGACCCCCGTTTTGAGACAACCTAGCTCCTTGGAAGTTAGCTGAGGCACGCTCTCTCCTCATACCCCCGTTTATATGCACACCCCACTCCGAAGACCCCCGTTTTGAAGCACACACCCTCTCCTAAGACCCCCCACCCCCGATCCTAAACCCCCGTTTTTGGACAATCCCGCTCCTTAGACCCCTGTTTCGAATTGTTATGGCACACCCCCACCAAAAATAATTTGAATATCCCCCCCCCCCCCCCCCCCGGGACTGGGAACCACGTTATTAGCTGTAGAAAAACCCCTTAGTTTGTAATGCTTGTATGGTCAGAAGCTATTATACACCAGACATAAACCAGAAGGTTTAACTTGGGGATATGAAGTCCGTAGTTTTGAAAACTCTAGCCGATCAATTTATAATGTATGTTGAATTATAGCTTTATTACGCGATCCTATGGAGATCCTATTGGGTAATACTGGATAAAATATTGGCTGCCATCTTGGTTTAGAGTGTTTAGAGTGCAGCCTCTTGGAAAATATCTCAATGAATTTTTAAATGTTTGAACACCCATCCTATCTAGAGGCAGGGATATGAACAATTATGGCCATCCTGGATTAAGGTACTTAAATCACTTAAAACCTTTCATATCTAAATCAATTCCTTTTGCATTAAAACATATGTTTAGACACTAAATTCATGTCTATCTGAACTGGAGCCAGAGTTATGGGAAAACCTTTAAAATGGCAGCCCTTTTGGATTTAAAATGGTGGCCATAGTTGGGTTTAAAATGTCGGCCATCTTGGATTTGGGTACTTGCATCACCTGTAACCTAAACAATTATATTTTAATTGATTCCTTTGGCATTAAAACATATCTTTAGACACTTTATTTGTGTTTCTAGCTGGACTGGAGCCAGAGTTATGGAAAAACCTTAACAATGGCAGCCATTTTGGATTTAAAATGGCGGCCATCTTGGATTTGGGTACTTTCATCACTTGAAACCTAAACAATTGTATATTTAAATTGATTCCTTTGGCATCAATACATATCTTTAGACACTTGATTCATATTTCTAGCTTGACTGGAGCCAGAATTATGGGAACACCTAAAAATAGTGGCCATTTTGGATTTTAAATGGCCGCCATCTTGGATTTTGGTACTTTCATCACTTAATACCTAAGATTAAATGCGTTAATGGATCCCTTTGGCATTAAAACATATGTTTAGACAATGTATTCATGTTTCTAGCTGAACTACAGCTAGCTAGGATTTTGAGAAAAACCCCAAATGGCGGCCATTTTGGACGCCATCTTGGATTCTGGAAAACGCACAAGGGGGATTTCTGGGGACTTTTAGTATGTTTTTCTACACATCATTCTGAACCTATCCTGAAAAATTCAGCTTGTTTTGAAAAATGTCCGGGTTTTAGCTAAAATTCTTTGGACTATATTGTTTACATAGTAAACTTATTCATGAGTAAATACTACAACTTTTTACATTATAATAATAATAATAATAATCCTTTCTTATAAAGCGCAATCTTACAATTAAGTTTCAGTGCGCATAAATGAAAAAGAGAGAGAAATAGAAGCGTATTTGAAAAAAATAAAATGATTAAAACTTACAATTCATTAACAAACAGAAAAGTCTTTAAATTGGCTCGAAATTGATGCTCTGTATCAGATTGTCTAATATGGTAAGGAAGTTTGTTCCAGAGCATAGGTGCAGCAAACTGGAAAGACCGCTGACCGTATGTCTTGGTTTTAACAGAATACTGAACTAAAAGATTCTTTGAACTTGAACGAAGGACCCTAAATGATTTATTATAGATTTATTTCATATTACAGTGGCAAATACTTTTGAGACTATGATTTCTTTTGCTTTTGGCAGAGTGTAGATGAGAGTTATTTAAATTGGGAGTCTGCTGTACTGTATAACATAATATTTTTGTTTTAATTCTTCATGTCTTTTCTTCCTTGTTTTTGTTTTGTTAAAATTCATATAAATGAAAATACACTCGGGTACTAAGTACTTCAATGTAGCTTTGCAACTAATATTGCAATTCATTTATTGTAAATATCTCTTTTTACATGATCTGACCTTGTTCCATGTATAGTTTATGTACAAGTACATTTAATGTACAAATTTGTAAGCAGCTATTGCGACCAAATAAAGTTTCTTTCTTAGCAACAAGTAATTCAATTTTTTTGCATGATAAATACATTTATCTGTGTCTACAGCTTGAACAAACATTTATACAATGCTAGAAATTACATTTTGTTTTGGCCTGTGGCCTAGTCGGGCAAGTACAATTTTGTTTTCTTCAATTCTAGTGGCCTGAAACAAGAAACTGGTACCCCAAAAGAAAGAAAAACATTATATTAAAAAAAGAGAAGTTATATTTGGTTACTCGTTTGGCACAGAGGATAATATTAATAAGCATCAATGAATATGGTGGCCAGAAGCTAATTTCTAGCATTGATTTATTAGTGATTGGCTTTGAGATAAATACAACTAATGGAACAAGGAAGGTTATTGTGAAGTACTTGATAAAGTACGTGTTCAAAGCCAAACAACAGTGTTGGAATTCCACTAAAACTTTTAGACAAATTGTGACCCGCTATAGCAACACCCTTCCCATAATGTGTGTAAAAGACTTATGATTGTAAATTTAAAACAATTATATCTTCGCCAATTATTGACCAATTTGTTAGAACAAAGCATCAAATGAAAGCTTGTGATGAGGCCTTTCTAATGGTATGAAAATCTAAATTTTGATTTTTACCGACAAGTGCAGAGTTTTGCTATAGCCGGTCACAATTATCCACATCACCTAAATTTCAAAAAGGGATATCTCTCATAGAGATCTCTTCATAATGAAATAAGATACTGAATTAAGCACATAATCACATCGCTGTCATGTGACCAATGCTAGAAACTAAAAAAGAAAAACATTAGAATACTGTTACATTTGGCTGCCCATTTGGGCCAGCGGAATTTAGCATCAATGAATTTTGGTGGCCCCGGTGTCACGCTAAATCCGTACGCACTGAGAAATTCGTACGCAGTCGCAAATACGCATGCGCACCTGTGGGAAAATTGCCTGCAAAATTCGTTCCCATTCATGCCATTTGTAATAAAGCATGCAAAATCCCTCCTTGAGGCTCCTTGCAGCACAACGTGTTGTCAAAACCCGACAGTGGATTAAGAAAATCCATTCACGCCACTTAAAAATTTGATAAAACATGTGTCAATTTGTTATTTGAATGAAATTGCGGCGTAATAATGGACACGATTTTCGCAAGACATGCACCATATATAGGCATAACTGTCTAAGCGCATGCGCATTTGCGACTGGGTACGGATTTCGCAGGTCACGGATATAGCACCACACCGGGCAAGCAAGCCTGTGCTAATTTGGAGAACTATAATACAGTATTGTCCCTCATACTTGTGCCCATGTGCTGAACAGGAGTTCAGATTTAGCTTTAATATTGGATTATTGCTTGTATCTTTACATCAATTATCTGAGTTTGGCAGACCTAAAATCTAAAATTGTTTTTAAAATACAACAGGAATTTTACGGATTTCTGTATCGCATTCAAAAATAGAAACTACCTTAGGATGATCCACACAAATTCCTGTAAGCATTGCATGTTAAAGGGATCTAGTAACTTTGCAAAAAGTGATGAGCGGTTGATACAATATATATTATTGTTATCTGATATGTCCCTGGGTGTTGTGTGAAAATTTCAAGTTAAATGGACTTAATATGGCCGAGTAATCAGCAAAAATGCAAAGTGACATTCACCAACTCATTGCACTCACTTTGTACACAGTTCTGACGATCCGTTGGATAATTTGACATCTGAACACTTCAATCGTAAATATCTTTTTAACGAAAGGAAAATTTGAAAAACTGAAACCTGTCCCGTGTTTTTGTTGTTGATAAGAATACAACAAGGTATGAGTGAACCGCTAGAATTTCAATTGGATTTTGAGGATTTGGACAATGTTACTAAGTCCCTTTAACTCTTATCCTGCTTGAAAATTATCTCAATTTCAATGTACTTGTATTATAATTACCAACACAATCATAATTTACTGTTTTCAAGTTAAATAGAAAATCTGTATAGAATTTCATAAAACATACAATATCTGGCATTGCAAATAGTGTTTACGATAATCATGAACACACCAACTACACTAATCAAAATAGTACATGTGATATGAAAGTAAGTCATGCATGCAGCTTAAATTTTGATCATCATATTTCACTATTTCTGCATTATATTGCTGTCCAGTCGGCTTCCAATTATAGAGATCCATTAACTTTATATTTTTTCTCCAAAATGATGTTGTCCCGATCGCTCGCGTGATGTATCCAAATTCGGAAGGATTCGGAAATTCGGAGGATTTAGTCTACGAATTTGGATATTCTTGACTACGGTCGAAAAATCTTAAATATCTCCATATTTAGGGAGACATTTGAACAATCAAAACCCATTTCATTCTTCTGTTACCATAATTAGCCCCAAAACAAGGTACAAGAGAAGTGTGAAAGCTCCAAGAGATTTTGGTTGAATATTCACAAAGTGAATGGATCATTTTAACCTGACAATATATGTTTCAATAAGACTGGGGTCCGGCAGAAAACTGCTCTTTCCTATAACTCAATGATGCACTGGAGGAAAGAAAGATTGAAAGAAGGGGGGGGGGGGGGGGGGGGGAGGTCGCCACCTAATCTTGGGAGTAAAATGTCATCCTCTTCAATTCCCAACAATCTACTTCCTTTAACTCTCCTTCCTCCTTCATTCTAAACACTAACATCGGCTTGGTTGGAGGCAGAGAGGAATCATACTGGGGATTAGTGCTGGAGTATTTTGATCATTTCTAAAAAAAAAATGTATTCAAACATATCACCCAAAACAAATGGGCGGTAATCGTTTAACCGTTTCAGCATTCGTCCACTTTTTCTGATGAACAAATTGCAATATCAATGTGACTGTGCTGGTGTATTTGTTCAGTTTCCTTCATATTTCAGTGGATAATATACAGATAAAAACAAGGTTATTGGTTTGTAGCTGCCATTGACTGCTGAACACGTATAAGTCCCCAAATCCCTTGTTCAAGAATATGGAGTTCCTTGAATCATAGTCCATCAAATGGAAAATGACAGGAGAGATTACCGGTACAACAGATCAAGAGCTACCCTTATTACTCCAGGAGAAACTTAACCTGTTCCCTACTAGATTTTGCAATTTCCTATAGAGTTATTGACAGGGCCCACCAGGTTCGCGTAGACAATCGATTAAGATCATAATCTTTATTTCGTCGATCCAGCAAGTCTGCAGGTCAAAGGGCAATCAAATTGGAGTCCTCAAAATGTGTGTCCCTTTTACAGTCTTTAGTGCTGATCTTGTCAGTCTTGTAAGTCCTCAGAACAAGGGACAAATTAGAGTACTAAGAATCCTTTCCCCTTCGAAAGAAAATTATTTCAGCAGATGGGGGAAAAGAGAGCTACAATGCCCCTCCTACATCACAGGAATCCTTCCATCTTCATCGGTTTGTAGGCATGTCTTTAGTGCTGATCTTGTCAGTCCTGTAATTCCTCGGAACAAGGGACACGCAAATCGGAGTGCTTAGAATGTTTCCCCTTCTATAGAAAATTATTTCAGTAGATAGGGTACAGGAGTTACGATACCCCTCTTACTGCGGGGGAAACCTTCGATCTTCTTCATCGGTTAGTAGACCAGTCTTTAGTGCTGACCTTGTCAGTCCTGTATTGTCCACAGAACAAAGGTCACGAGGACTAGAGTCTTCAAAATTGGGTGTCCTTTTTTCACTGAAAATTAAGTAGATGGGGGAAAAGGAGAGCTACAATATCCCTCCTACTCCGGGGGAAACCTTCGGTCTTCTTCATCGGTTTGTAGTCCCGTCTTTAGCGCCGACCTTGTCAGTCCCCAGAACTTATCTGGTTTCAGGCCTCGGTTCACGGCCGTAAACTTCCAGCCCATGTGTCGGGTGCAGTTGCGACACTGCAGGATGGTCCAGGCATACCTGTGCGTTAAAAAAAGCATTCAAACATTCAGAAAATTAAAGGGATCTACTAACATTGTCATAATCAACAAACCTTACTTAGAACTCTAGTGGTTTTCTTAAATCTCGTATTTGTAATACCAATGTAAGCATGGAACAGTATGTTTTCCAACCTTTTCTGTTGTTATAAAGTTATATATGATTGAAGTGTTCTGAGATTTGTTAACTGTTTAAAAGCTAATGCAATGAATTAGCAAATATCACTTGGCATTTTTGCTCATTACTCAGTCACATGACATACATTTACCATGGAATTTTCACACATCACTCAGTGGACATAATTTATAAGATTAGGGAAATACATAATTGTATCAACCCCTTCAGTTCCTCAATTTTTTTGCTCATGTCAACACAGCTACTAGATCCCTTTCATATCAATTACCGATACAGACTACACCTGTGACCCAAGATATTTTGGGCTTGGGTCTGTGATAATTGAATTGATAACAGAATGCTATCTCTAAAATGTTTAAATGTTTAATGTACAGGCATACCTTTGCATTTATAAGTCAATGGCAGTCACAAGAATTTACTTATCATGTAATACACATACAGTAGCCAAAAGCTTTTTGAATCTTGCAAGTACTCTTAATCGACTACGATATTCTGAAATCTCCATAGACTTTGTATACAACCCACCCGGTTCCTGTAGTCAATGGGTTAAAAGTAATTATTCCAACAAAACTATTTTAGATCTTTATCCATAATCAAAGTGACTCTGCAGTGACAATTTGTGTGTAGCTAAAAGGGAGAATTGTAAGAGTTTGTATCAGTGTGGAGTATCCAGCAAATTAAATAATTAACTTTTTTTTCTTTTTTTGTTGCAGTAATCAATCATTTATAGGTTGAAATCTTACCCTGGAAACCAGCTGTTTTCTTTTGACGGCCTCCCGATGAGGTTGAGGTTCTGCGCCTGGTAGACCGTCAATGTCTCGTGGACGTAGCCACCGGGGTTAACATACGCCGCCATCGGCCCATCAAGTGACATGCTGAGGAAATTACAGAATTAGGCAAAAATTGGCTGAACGTTGTGATCGAGAGCCACTACCAGTTATGAAGATTCAATATGTCAAATCCTCACGACTTGCTCTGTGACTCTGTGACTCTGTTGCAAGAGTGCAAGTGAGCAAGCACTACCAGTCGCAGAGTCGCACGATCGCTGAATCGTGGCAAAATCGTACAGTGCGCGGTGAGCTTTACTGAATGGCCGTAATACAGACTGTCCCAGATAAAACGGCAGAAATGGCAGAAATTTTCTGTCATAATGAATAATTTCCTTGAAGATATATATATATGTCTGGAAAGCTCTGTGTCTCTTCTTTCATTTGATGTACAACTTATGGCACATAATTCAAGCATGACTGAATAAGAACAATGGAAAGTGGTGTTACCAATATTCCATTTGCACGCATACATTTTAAATTTGGGTGAGTTTCAAGGGTTGTAAACGGACTTGTTTTTAAAAAGGACAAACACCACATAAAAGTTCATATTTTTATCTTTTACATGACACCTCATGCTAACAAATTAAATGATTTATGCCAGAGAACGAGTACAATGAAAACATGACTGATTTCTGCCCAAATGAGTGAAAGTTGAGTAAGAAGTCGCTCAGCTTTCCTGAATTAGCAGCTGACAATGGACTTTGATGCATGAGTGAATTTACACAAACGTGGGGATCAGGGAAAACATGGGAAACAGGCTAGATCAGGAAAGTTACTCATTTGGGCTGGAATCAAGCATGTTTTCATTGTACTCGTTCTCTGGCATAAATCATTTATTTTTTAATCATGAGGTGTCATATAAAAGATAAGATTATGAATATTTATGCGGTATTTGTCCTTTTTCAAATTAAGTACGTTTACTACCCTTAAAACTCACCCCAAAACCTCACCCAAACTTGCAATATCTGCGTGCAAATAGAATCTTGGTAACACCACTTTCCATCGTTCTAATTCAGTCATGCGTGAATTATGTGCCATAAGTTGTATATCAAATGAAAGAAGAGACACAGAGCTTTTCAGACATATATATATCATCAAGGAAATTATTCATTATAACATAACATTTCTGCGTTGAAACCCGGTTTCGTTTTTTCTGGGACAGTCTGTATAGTCCAGTCCAACAACTGAGGGTGACTGTTCCCACTATGTGTATGTACATTTTTCAATCATACATATCTATATACTTTTAAAGGACAATGAAACTATTATCATTTAGAGGGTGAACTGAACAGACATTAATTTGATACATGACTTGGCAATTTTGGCCTACTGGACCCCATGAAATCCTTCTGTGAACATATTTACTAATGTTTACGGCGGCAAAAGATGATGGCTCCCATGGTGGCCATGTTCGTGTAACTACCCGACATGCTTCGCAAATTATGACGTCTGTGCGGACTGTCCGAACAAAAAATCTTTTCACTGATTTGCAGACTCAAACAATGGTTTGGTGCAGTGAAAACTAGAAGTGCAGGAATGCATCATTGATCGATCATAGTGGTGTCCGCACTGACGTAACAATGGCGGCGGCCTGCATTCGCGTGAATAGTGGTGTACCCGATTGTGTTTGCACATATTTCTTCCAAAGCAGAAATCTGAGTCGGGGTAATGTTATGTGAAATGAACAAGCATATTACGATGTATAAAGTAGGATAAACTCTAATCTAGAGTGGCATTGGCCTTTAAATATACTCTCTATATCTGCATGCAAATATATACGTACATGAATGTGAATGGGATTAAACTGAAGATACTCACCAAAAAACGTCACTCTTGTTGGCAATCTGGGTTCCACAATCAGCGCAGTTGAGCACTGTACACTGTCAAAAACAACAGAATATAAGTATTTACACAAAATAAAGTTTGGTATTACACACATTTTCCATAGATACGACAAGTCTAGATCACTGGGACCAATAGGGCTCAGTCTTCTATGGGTTAATAATACATTATTTTTCACTGAACATACTTAAAGGGTGACTAAATTAAAAATAAAAAACGCTTTGGTTGATCTATGATAATGAATACATCACATATCTGTTGACTATTTTGATGTACATTTTTGTCATATTTTTTTATATTAATTTTTCTATTTATTTTTTCTACCTGCTCAGCTTCACCCCTGAAAATCCTGCCAGAAGCTATTGTCTTGACTTCTCTGACCTCACAATACCATTCCATCAGTCAGCTAGATGAACAAATGACATTGGTACGTCAACTGACCACCAGTTTTAAGCTGTTTACAATAGTATTGTAAGGTAAATTATTTAATATAAAGTATTGTAAGCTTTATACAATGCCCACTCACCATGAAAAGAAGGTTTCAATGAAATACGGTACTCAGTGGGTGAGAACATATCTTTTGTAAATGTTTATCTAGCTGATCGGTGGTTGAATGGTATTGTGATGTCAGAGAAGTCAATTGTGTAGGGTTTTTTTAGGGGTGGATCTTAGCAGGTAGAATAAAAATAATAGAAAAAATAATGTAAAAAATATGACAGAAATGTACATGAAATAGTCAACAGATATGTGATGTATTCATTATCATAGATCAACCAAAGCGTTTTTATTTTTTAATTTAGTCACCCTTTAAGTTGTCTGATAGCTTATTTTTTAATTTTTTAATTTTGTATATGACTTGTTATTGTGAACAATATCAATAGCTGATTGGGAGAAACATTAAATAACACTCAAATATAGGCAGAAACGCACCATAACCTTTTCCCTACGAACTAGATTTTGCAATCCACATAGATACACACAGGACCCACCAGGTCCCCATAGGCAATTAGATAAGTGACTTCCTTATAATAAATAAATATATAGGCGATTAAATGGTTTTCAGCAAATAAAGAAAATGACAAATGTCTTGCATCTAGATGACACTTTCAATATGAGGTATACATGGGTCTGCTAAATTATTAAACACAACTGCACATTTCATCTCTCCAACTATACCCTAGATCTGGCCCCATATTCATCAAACCCCGCTAGCTTAGTTCCAAGCTAAGTCTATTTCAAAGGATGCGTTTTAGTGAGCAATAAACAGTTTCCTTGTCCCCCATTAGGGTTATCTGGTTTAGCCTTATGTATCCACCAAATTAACACTTTTTTGCAACTTAAAGATAGTGTTTAGTACCTAGCCACGTCATCCAAAATAGACTTAGCATGAAACTAAGCTAGCGGGCTTCTATGAATATGGGCCCTGGTAGGTAAATATTAGTTTGTGTAGCACTGTTTAGCATAAATGGAATAATCATGTGATCATGTACCATCATCACACAACTTCCTGCCAATGGCGGGCAAATCGTGAGCGCTACGCCATTGGCCTCTGCCAGATCTTCGATTGTGCACATTCCATGTACCAGATAACAACTATGCAGGTGGCCCATGGTCTGAGGGCCTTGACCACACTCAGAATCTGCTATGCCTTCCATATATCCCCAGTTCAACATTTTGGATTGGACTTGTATCTTCCCATGCCTGGCCGAAGTCTATTCAGGCCACGCCAAGGTTGGTTGAATCCTGCTGGTAATTTCTCTGATGACTGCATAAGGCATACGCTTGTCTACTGGCATCTCCTCCAGTCTCTCTTCAAAGAATTTGAGCTTTTCTGAAGACACGCTGCAGTCCAGGGGGTAAACAGATGAAAGGAAGCTTTTCTGTGACTTAAGGCGCTGGGGATGCAGTGGATGGTCATGGAGGGGATGTCTTACGTCCTTTTTTGTCTCAGTCATTCCTTCTGGCTAGCAACAGCTCTCCTTATTTTAGGAGGTGCGTTGCCATCGGTAATTTGTTTAAATTGATGCTGTGTAGTCGTAATATGCAATAAATGGATCTTAAATATATAAATGTGAATTAAAGACGAGGTCTGACCGTTTAATTGTCATATCTATGGGCCTTTTTTCAACTAAAGATACAGAGTCCTCTAGGAAAGTGCATACTTAAATTAAGAGGTCTCGCACAAGACACAACTGTTAAAACAAGAAGAAAAGAACATCATCTAGTTTATTACACAAAGACAAGTCTATAGTAACTATACTTACATTTTGTAAGAGTTCCAGCTCTCTCCGTAGTCTCTGCACAGCGCAGTCCAGCTTGAGCAGTCCTATCCTTTGGTTGTCGTCCAACGGCATGTTTTTCGCCACCCAGAAGGAAAAGTCTAGAAATATAGAAAGTATGATGGTGTATCTTATTACCAAACACCTGTTGTAATTTTTTGTATGAGAACGCCATAAACATGTACACTACCATATTTGATTTTGACAAAGTTAATACGGGTAGATCACTTCAAGGAAAATCTGCGGAAAACTCACTTTGAGAAGGAGTTGGTTTTCATGGCGCTCGGGCTGAAAAACTGGGGGTTGTTTGGAAATATCTAGGAGAATCATTTAGAGCTTTGTAGCAAATCTCTGCAGAATTTTGTTTTTTCTGTAGGAAGGTATCTAAAGGGTGTGAAGGTGTTCTAAGAATTAGCGTCAGGCAACTAACAATTTTACTAGCCCGAGTGGGCAACCAAATATAACAGAATTTGTAATGCTATTAAATTAAGGGGCAACATAATCAGGTCTTGGGGCACTCCGATTAGAAAATCTTGATTTTTACTTGCCCGATTGATTGGGCCACAAGGAAAAAAAGGTTACTTTCTAGCAATGCGAAGTGCATCTGATCACATTGAAACTACAATTTATAAATAAAGGTTGTGTTTGGGAGACAGTGTGGTAATGATGTTGAGCATGCAGGTACCTGAAGAATTTGATGGCATGGATTCCAGGTCCTCGGAACTCTGATACCAGCTGCCCAGCTCCTGTTTGATCCGCATCATGAGTACGTCCTAAATTAATCATTACAAATAATAATAATAATAATGACGATTACAGTTATTTAATGTATATTATCGCTGGGCATAGAATTGACTGTATTTTTACCCTTCACTGACATAAGTTAAGCACTAAAGACCAAGTGCATGTTAAAGGGATAGTTCAGTTTTGGCATAGAGGGCGCCTCAAGAGTGTCACATTTGAAAGAGCATACAATTTGTTTAATTTGTTTAAATCTTAATATAATTTGAATAAAAGATATTTCCAAGTTGTTCCAAATCATCTCAGCCTAACTCTAAGATGGTAATTTGTTCCAGTATAAAACAATACTTTCCCAACTTTTGAATGTTAGCTTACAAAAGGTGGACAGTATCTTTATAAAGCCACTCACACTATCGTACATCTCATACACCCATGCCCCCCACTGGGTCAGGCCCGCCTCAGACAGGACACGTTTCCTCCTCTCCCTCAACCAACGCATTCCACCGTCGGTCCGCGACGGGGCGAAGCCTCGGGGCATCATCCGTCTCCGGTTGAGAGTGCGTCTTCTCGCGCCTCCAAGAACATCTGGAGGCTTCCTCTCTGGGAGGATGACCACTTGACCAATCAGGATGCTGTTTTAAAAGAGCAGAGATACAATAAATTAATTGGATGTTTTTTTTTTAAGAATTTTTTTTTGAAATATAACTGTATGACTTCTTTTTTCAAAAGAGTAAAAACTTGACCAATAAAGGTGATGCATTTAAAAGGTAAATTATAATTTGAACAATCAAGTTTTCTTTATTAAAAAAAAACATTTAAAGAAGTAAAATATTTAGCAAACTTTTAAGCTAACAAAAGCTACATTTTCTTTTCATTTCCTGAAATATATCAACTCCACCAATTAGAATGCTGTGTTTGACCCACTGAGGATAATACCAAAGATGTCTCAGGCATAGTTTATTAAAAGGAGAAGTTATGAAATGCCAAATTGGCCTCAATGATTTAGAATAATTTCTGAACAGAATACCAATAAAACTAAATATGAAAACACTGACCACTCACCCGTCAGTCTGTCTTCTCGTCTCGATGACCTTGAACCGTTGTCGTCCCATGGCCTTGACCCGCATCGTCTCAATGATCCCGTCATCCTCCTCCTTGGCGCTGAAGATCTCTGCCGTGGTGCCCACGTCTGGGATGGAACCTTCCTGCCTCGACTCTCTGTCACTACTGAATCATAACAACAATAATAACACATTCTATAAATGATGATGATGACGATGACATCTATGACGACGAGGAAGACGACAATGGCCATGACGACGACAACAACTACAATGATGATGATGATGATAATGAAGGATATCTATGATTAGCTAGCAATCAATGATCTAGTCATATATTAAGATGGGACAACAGCAGTTCATTGCGCCACCTTGATTGAACCCAATTTCTTGTTATCCTATATGTTTGGTGTCTAAGGTCTTCTTTACAAGCTCTATGAAAATTCACTGTGGCCCATTTGACGCAAGCTTGAAAGGGGGGGGGGGGGGGTGGGCTTGAGAGCTTTTGATAAAGTTACAGTTGTATGACTTCTGGGGGCTCTTAAGTTTAGCCCCCATGTGAATTCTCACCTGCCATACAGCATGCCAAAGGTGCGATTGTTCTGCAGAATGTGCCTCATCATGCTGATGATGCGGGGGTTGAAGAAGTGCAGGGGAAGTGTCTCGCCGGGGACCAGGACCACTCCCGGCAGCTGGACCAGGGGTAAGGAGATGGAGCTATCATCATCTAGGACGGTCCTCCCACTGTACTCCTCAAAGTCTGTCCCAAGATACTGGATGAAGGAAAGCGTTTACAATTCATTTTCACACTGCTGAATATTTATTGGTAGACTTAAATTTAATACATGTTTATTTTCTTCTTCTTCTTCTTTGAAGACGACGTTCTAAGAGTGGATTTGTCTGCGGTACTCTTCAAATCTCTCACCAAGATACAAAGGGAAACAAAAGCAGTTAATTTGAACGTGAAGTGAAAATTGAAAATAGGAGAAAGATATTAAAATTCATATTGAAAGTGTCATCTAGATGCAAGACGTTTTTTCTATTTTCTTTAATTTGCTGAAAACCAATATTAAAAGTTGCATTCACTTCATGCAGGTTGTATCAAAGGAGGACATCAAATCAATACAGAGGTCTTCTCCCATAATAAATACCAGTAACATTTTATGCACAATTTTGCACAGTTCTGACTCCCACTCTCCCTTTTGACAGTTTGGTTATAAGTCTTACCGAGTGGGTTGTTGGTAGTGAGGGGTCAAAGGTTATCTTGTCCGGTCTCTTGTTGTCTCTGTCCTGGTCAACCCTGCCCCTTATCTGCAGTCTCAGCCTCTCAAATATACCCATACCTGCAATGAGAAACACATGGGAGTCAATTAGAAAGATCCATTGACTTTGTTAAGATAATCCCAAAAGTTGTATTTGAGACTTTGATTGTACCAATATCACTGTAAGATTCTGCGTGAAAATTTAATTGGAAAAGAGCTTCAGGACCTGTTTACCTCGTTTTAGAGAAAAAAGTGAAATTTATGTCCGGTTTATCAACGTCTGCCCATGGGTTTTGACTTCAATCGAAAAGCGTTCAACAACGCTTTTATTCAATCATAAAATATCTAAAAGGAATTTGAAATAACAAAACCAATTTCATTCTTCTGTTACCTTAAAGCCAAACACAAGTTACAAGAGAAATGAGAAAGCTCCTAGTGATTTAGGTTGAATTTGACAAAGCTAATGGATCACTTTCATCAATTCAATGCTAGAAATCAACTTGTTTTTTTTGTTTTTTTTGGCCCAGTCTGACATTAAATCAAAGTGTCTTCAATTTTAGGGGCCTGAAACCTGAATCTGGTGGCCCCTTACGATGGAAATCATTCATAAAAATTTGGAGGCCATGAGCCAGTGGGCCAGTGTTCATTTCAAGCACTGTATATCAGCAGCCAAGTACTGACTATGAAATCTCTAGCCTAGCTGCTAACATTCATTTCAAGATTTCAGATTTTGAAAGATAAATAAATGTATGATAAGGGCATCGAAGTTCGCGCACATAACTTTCAATACATCATTTAGACAAGAAATAAACTGATTTGTATAATGATTATAATTAATACCAGTTTATTCAGAATATTCTGTAGTATAATAAACATGTTTTGGTTTTAAGATCACTCAATTTTAATGATTTATTTCGGCCTGTTTTTGAAACCCTTCCATTTTTATTGACCAAAAAAAAGGGCATCGAAGTTCGCGCATCAGTTTTCCCATTCATTTGTACGCGCATTTAAAAGGCCATTGCAGCTGCCTTCACTGTCATTTTCGAGGCATTTTCAAGAACGCACAAAATAAAAAAGGGTTTGAAATTTGCGCATTTATAACGTATTGTATGCATACGTAATGGTGTGGAGCTGTATGCTAGCTGGCAAGTTAGCTGCACGAAACTAACTGCGCCAACTTGAATGCCGCGCAAACTTAGATGCCCTGACCATACTTCTTTGACTTTCCAACAAATTTAAGCAAGAGATATCAGAGTATGAATCATATTAAATTTAGAATTGTGTTGAACAAATAACTGCATGTATATAATCATAAATGTTCAATTCAACAACTGACAGTTACAACAGTATGCCTCACCTCAGCCTCAGGCTCAGCAAACATTCCATCAGCAATCACTCTGAATCAGAATTACATTATTTTTACAATACAATTTAAATTACAAATTTTACAATATTTTCCAAGTTGAGAGAGTCAGAGAGCACATCTCGAGGGCACAAGTCGAAGAGAAGTCGAACTATGCGTTTGTGGAGTTCTAATTGTTCACAGGTCTTCTTAGTGATACACCAGTACACATTATAAGGAAACCTCTACGCGGCAATGAGATTGAGACACGCTATAAACATAAACATTCAACAGGTCAATTGGCATGACAAGTACATTTTATTTTAAACATGACATATAACTCGGTATGTGGGGCCGGTATTAGCAAGTACTACAAATAAAACACATCATTATAAGGTTTCGGGTAAGAGCACTTGTTTCAAGCACATTTACGTTACCATTGTTGTCTTCAT
>JBAMJV010000319.1:0-158290 GCA_037951105.1 Echinarachnius parma | reverse complement strand
CATTTCTGTCGATTGATTTTGTAACAAAATCATTTTTTTTGCTTGATTTTGTGACAAAATCATTTCTGTCGATTGATTTTGTAACAAAATCATTTTTTTTGCTTGATTTTGTGACAAAATCATTTCTGTCGATTGATTTTGTAACAAAATCATTTTTTTTGCTTGATTTTGTGACAAAATCATTTCTGTCGATTGATTTTGTAACAAAATCATTTTTTTGGCTTGATTTTGTAACAAAATCATTTCTGTCGATTGATTTTGTAACAAAATCATTTTTTTGGCTTGATTTTGTGACAAAATCATTTCTGTCGATTGATTTTGTAACAAAATCATTTTTTTGCCTTGATTTTGTGACAAAATCATTTCTGTCGATTGATTTTGTAACAAAATCATTTCTGTCGATTGATTTTGTAACAAAATCATTATTGTTGGTTGATTTTGTAACAAAATCATTTCTGTCAATTGATTTTGTAACAAAATCATTATTGTTGGTTGATTTTGTAACAAAATCATTTCTGTCGATTGATTTTGTAACAAAATCATTATTGTTGGTTGATTTTGTAACAAAATCATTGATTTTGTAACGGAATCCATGTGTTTACACTTGGCGCCCCATAAGCAATAGGGCAGCTAATGGCTGATGAGCTGTAGTGCTAATAGCAGGCCGTTCGATCGGGCAGCAAACTATACTATGCCAGGCGCGTGTCGGATGGCAAGATAAATTGCGAGTTGGATTGCAATTAGATGGGTGCCTAATTGAGTGTCGAGTTGGTTGGTGAGTTGGGTGCCGAATTCGCCTGTCAAGTTTGGCGCACAATGGGATGACGAGTTGGATGCCTAGTTGAGTATCGAGTTGGTTGTGGAGTTGAGGGCAAGTTCGGCGCCGAATTATTTTGGTGAGTTGGGCGCTGCATGGGATGCTGTGTTGATTCAACACTGTTGAATGCCAAATTTGGTTCTCAGTTGAGTGTTGACTTAAGTTTCGTTATGGCGTGTTGGGTATCTACTTCGTAGGTGAGTTGGTTAGTTGGATGGCAAGTTGGGTGCCGAACTCGATGGAGATTTAGGTGCCTATAGCTGATTATCTTGCAATCCATCTCACCCACGAACTATAATTGTTTGTTTGTTTTATGCAGAAATAAAACAAACAAACAAACACAAACATAGTTCGTGGGTGAGATGGATTGCAAAATTAATGTCCAGTTTGGCGCCGAAAGGGATTACAAGTTTAGTGTCTATTTCAGTATCGATTATGTTGGGAGTTAGATGTATAGTTGGATGTATAATTGAGTGTCGAATTGGTTGGTGAATTTGTTGGTGAGTCGGTTAGTTGGATGGCAAGTTGGGGGCCAAATTCGATGTAGAGTTTGGCGCCAAAAGCGGTGTCGATACAGTGACGTGGCTAGTTGAGTATCGAGTAAAGTTGGCGAGTTGGATGCCTACTTAAAAGGATAATTGAGAATTGGTCAAACTTAACTTTAGTAACCAAAACCTGCATCATTACGGTACAAACTAATAGTTACAACTTTACCATGCTCTAAAGGTATACACAATTACAAACGACTAAGTAAAAACCTGTTATCATTAAAAAAAGAGCCGTTACAACTCAAAAGGGCGCTTTCTAAAATCTTAGACATTTGTTCATACAAAATTGTGAATTTAATATTTTGTTTAAATAATGATTAAATAGAGATGTCATCAATAACTATTTAAAAACCTATTTAGATTTTTTTCCAAAGTAGTCTATAAGCATTTTTTTGTATTTTTCTTAAAAGTAAAAATGTCCCCCGGCCGGTAGACTTATGAATAAAATATTTTGAAATCAAAATTGTCAACTATGAGAGCATTTGAAAGGGAATGATTCTCATTTTACATGTTTTATTCAAGGAACTTTCAAATGGAATTAAAACCAACCAATTTAGTGTCAAGGGGCATTTCGGGAAGTAGGCCTACCAATACTCAATTGTGCATTTAAGTGTCGAGTTGGTTGGTGAATTTGTTTGTGAGTTGGTCAGTTGGACGGCAAGTTGGTTGCCGAATTCGATATAGAATATGACGCCAAATGCGATGGTGATAGAGTTAGGTGCCTAGTTGAGTATCGAGTAAAGTTGGTGAGTTGGATGGCGAGTTGAATGGCTAATTGGGTGTCGAGTTGGACGTTGAGATCGGCGCCGAATGTTGATTGCGAGTTGGGCGCTGCATGGAATGCCGTGGTGGGAATTAAAATGAGTGTTGACTCAGGGAAGTGGAAGTCTAGACCATATCCACTTCCCTAGTTGACTTACGTGAGGCGGATGGTGAGTAGGGCGCCGGTGTGACAGGGATTAGTGTCCAGCTAGGGATAATTGGTAGTGACTCATTCGAGTAGTTTAAATATCCTATTTTTGTCCGTTTTGGACCTTCATACACACGGAGACACACATACACACACACATACGGACAATCAATTCACTCATACTACACACTTAACTCATTCATGACGTCACACTGATGCGGATGACGTCACTCATACAGCATAAATGTTGTTTGTGTTAATTCAATAAAATGAACTTGAATACATACATGTTAAACCTGTATGCCACGAAACATTGCTTTTACACATTACACACACACACACACACACACACACGCACGCACACACACACACACACACACACACACACACACACAAAGGATTGATTTTTTAAAGATATCCCTTGATTAATTTGCCCTGGACACATGGCCACTTGTCACTGTCAGACCGGATTGTGATAGCGAGTTGGGCACATAGGCGAATGTCGACTTACGTCTCGCATTGGGTGCTAAGTTGTGATCTAAATATTTTGTTTGTTCTTGAAATTGACCGGGTTCAGTACACATACATTTTGTTGGCATTTATGTTTTGTGTAGAGAAGCGCATGTATTCTTATAGTGTGTCGCTTTTTTTCGAAATTGTCAGAAATAGTTTAATTCATTACGATTAGAAATCAGGCAATTAGATAATATCAAAATATTCTCATTAAAATTAAGGCATGAATTGATAACGTATTTGCTGGTGTATTAAAGGGGTAGTACAGTTTTGGTAAGGCTGAACTTTAGTGACCAAACTTGGACAGTAACATTATAAACTAATAGTTATAACTCCACCATGCTCGAAAGGTATACAAAATTACAAACGACTAAGTAAAAAGCCCATTATCATTCAAAAAGAGCCATTAAATCACAAGAGGGCGCTCTCTAAAAAATTTTCATACAAAATTATGCATGTAATGTTTTATTGAAATCATGATTAAATAGAGAGATCATCAACAACTAATTAAAACACGCTTTTGACATTTTTTGAAAAAGTGTATGCATTTTTTAAATTTTTAAAAAAATTCATCTAATTATTTTGGCCCCAAATAATTATAAGATCAGATATATTTATTGATATTTCAGCCGTTCCTGGACCGATTTTGACCAAATAAAGTTTTTTTCTGCCATTAAAATTGCATGTTCTCTCAAATTTGACACTCAGTTTTTCATTACCTCACAAAAAAATTGTGATGTGCAGCGCCCTCTCTACCAAAACTGAACTACACCTTTAACCTCACCTTTTTCTTGACAGAAGAAACCACAAAAAGGGGGGGGGGGGGGGGGGGGGAGCGGTTAATAAACAGAGATAGAGAAATATATTTAAAGGGCAATGAAACCCAAGCAAAATGTTGCTTTCATAGTCTTGAAGAGATTAAGAAGAACAATCTCTGAAAGTTAGAGCATAATCGGGTAAGAAACAAGAAAACTACGGCTCTTTGAAGATGTCCATTTATTCCTATGGGGTACTCAAATTGGCAACGCACTCTGATAAGTGTGTGGACAACTCCCCATATGTTTTGTACACAAATATTCCCATTTTTACAGTGTTCTTCATAGTCACATTTTTTCATTCCCCCAACTCATTGAACTCGAACGAAGGGTAAACATAAATTTTGAGAAAATTGAACAAAACTGAAATTTTGTGTACAAAATGTATAGGGAGTTGTCCACAACTTTGCCAGAGTGCGTTTCCAATTTGAGTCACTCAAAGAAATACATGGTTCTTTTTAAAGAGCCATAGTTTTC
The DNA here is from genome assembly GCA_037951105.1 of Echinarachnius parma. Taxonomy (NCBI): domain Eukaryota; kingdom Metazoa; phylum Echinodermata; class Echinoidea; order Clypeasteroida; family Echinarachniidae; genus Echinarachnius; species Echinarachnius parma. The sequence continues at coordinate 154,210 of JBAMJV010000319.1, read as the reverse complement.
TTATTTCTTGACCGATTGTGCTCAAATTTTCAGAGACTATTCATTATATTTAGTGTTTTATAGTGCATACAACAATTTGTCTGGATTTCATTGTCCTTTAATGAAAATACCACATATGGCTATAATATCATTTTATGTGGAGTAAAAGGCTTTTCTGTTATGATTTGTGCTCTAATCAGAAACAAGTATGTGAATTGTGTTGTTTTGTATACTAAAAGTTATCAAAGTTAGGGGAAAAGCATGGAATTCATATAGTTTGATCATGTTGCAATGTCTCTCAGCAAAGGTTTATCATTTACAAAATGTTTTTCCCCTTCAATGACAACCCAAAGTTAGTGGTGCGGTTAATACACAGGTGCGGTTTATACAACAGCAAATACGGTAATTTGTTTTAATTATATTTTATATGTATTTTGCGTTTTAACGCAAGAGAAAGTGAATTACCTTTTCTTAAATTTATTGATGAATAAATACAGCAGGTGTGTTTGAGGTTGCATAAGAATAAGAATGACATGAATGAATGAGAATCGAGTATTTTGCACGGAGATAAATTGGCCAGTTATAAATGATAACAAATACATGACATAAATGAATGCACTAAATAATTGCTTACTGAAGTGGTGGCTAAAGTCCGAAAGGAAATAGTGAGATCGTGGAAACGAAGGAAGAGAAAGGGGCTCACGCGATGATGATGCTGCGGAGACTCGGATGCGGAACGCGACTTCGTTTTCGTGGCTGAAGAGCCGAGAAGTACGCGATGTCGACGCGACCGCCCCCCCCCCTGCCGCCCCCCCCCCCCCCCAGGATCGACACCCCTGCTACGGTGAGTCGAGCTCGTGTGGATGAAGTACGCCAGGGCTGCCCGGTGCGTAGTGACATGACGGCTCCCAGTGGTGAATCAGGTACCATGTCGGCCGTGATTGTAACGTACCACTGGGAGACCTCCAGTCCGCTGGAGAAGGCGTGAAAGATGACGTGACATGCTAGAGGTGCAAGACACCTAGACTCTCGAGACGCGGAGAGAAGTGAGCTCGCGTTGACTCAACGGAAGATGTATGCCGGAGTGAATAAACTCGGGAAAGACCGCGTGGAGTTGAAATACGCGGAGCTGAATCACGATGCGCGATTGGAGGGATGAAATGAAATTAAATGAAAAAGTGCGAATGTATGAGACGCTACAAAAGTATCTGAATTTGAACAATCGGAGATAAGATCTGTTATCAATGTTAATTTTTTAAATCGGGAAACATTGTTATTTGTTTGTCATTCAGAAGAATATTGGTATATATTCAGAAGAATATTGGTACAGTATATATATGATTGAAGCTTAAAGTTATAGTGAAATCCCGGCTTTGATTCAGGTTTATAGCTTTGAATATGTGCCTATATTGATATCCCACACTCTTTTTTCAAAGAAATCCTTAAGTTGGGCAAAAAAAGGTAAATTTCATACAACTTTTTAGCATCGTTCCATACTCATAAAAAGTGATTTGTAGAGTGGTAGAGTGTGACGTCATCTATGACGTCATAAACATCTATTTTTAGAATTTTCAAATTTGAACCTCATTTTCCGAAAGAGCGTCAAAAATAATGTCCAAATACCGAAAATAAATTTAATATGTTAAGTATTGGCTGAGATATGCCCATCCAAATGAATGTTTTGTCAATAGGCAATCGGTGTTATAGTGCTCTGGTTCATAACTTTATGAATGATGATGTGTGGAAACAATATAGGCACATAAAAGCTATAAACCTGAATCAAAGCCGGGATTTCACTATACCTTTAAAGGGATAGTTGATTTTTGGTAAGGAGAGAACAGTTCTGGTCAAACTGAATTTAGGCAACCAAAAAAACCTGCACCATTAAATTACCATCTAATAGTTATAACTCCACCATGCTCGAAAGGAATACATAATTTAACAAATGACTACGTAAAAAGCCTGTTATCATTCAAAATGAGCCGTTACAACTCTGAGGGCGCTTTTTAAAAACATCGGTTTTAACCAGTTTAAATTAAATATAGTGCATGTGATGTTTTGTTGCAATAGTGATTAGATAGATAGATAATCAACAACATACTATTTAAAAACCTCTTCTTCTTTTTTTTTTTTTAAAGGAAGCATTTTGAAAAAAATGTTAACGGCTGGTTCAAAATTATCTAATAATTGTGGGGCCCAACAATTTTCACAAATGGTTATGTTTATGGATATTTCAGCCATTTCTGAACCGATTTTGATCAAATAAGGTTTATTCTTTATGTTCTTTCAAATTTGACACTCAATCAGGCCCCCCCCCCCCCCCAACTCAAAATGGAAGTTGGCCAAATTTTTAATGAAGAGAACGACCGATTGTTATGTTAATTCGACTGGCTGCCATGGTAATATTAGCGTAAATTCATTCATAATAATGCGCGGGCGCGAACTTCACAATTATCACGCACGAATTTATGGTATGCCTCTGTTATGACGTCACAATGAAAAACAATATTTTGATCCTAGTAGGGAAATCCCCTGTTTCTTGACTGTGCGCAATTAAATACATGACATCGCGTAACTGATAGTACTGCGCGTAATTAAAATAATAGAGATGAATTAGAATACTTAAGCGTCTTTGGTATTATGAAGCGAAATTTTGCTGAGAAGTGCGTGTTTAAATGGCATGGCAACTGCAAGTGCGCAATGCGTAATTACTTTAGCTTTTTGCGTAATGTGTTAATTTATCCAATAGCCGCATTCAGACGATAAAAGCAAATCTCGTGGTTATCTTGTGGTTTGCAATTCTTAAGAATATCTTGTGGTTTGCGCTCGTTTGAACACGCAAAACTCGTGGTTATCTTGTGGTTTCCAAACCACGAGATTGCGCACACTGCAAAAAATGCGCAATCTCGTGGTTATCTTGTGGTTATCTTGTGGTTTGCAAACCACAAGATAACCACAAGATACTTGTAAGATTTTGCGCAGAATGAGCGCGCGATAAGCGCGCGACTGCGCGCAGTCTACTTTTTTTACCGTCTGAACACAATCAGCTTCGAGACTCGTGGTTTGGGTTGACCTCATGACCGAGATATGCTTCCGGTGTGAAAACAAGTCAAGTGAGCGCGCGTGACCTCAAATGAGAAAGGCGCGCATGCTACTTCCGGTTTTAATTCTTAAGAATTGCAACTCTCGAGAATTGGCATCGTTTGAACACACATTTTGAAGTTCTTAAGAATTGCAATTCTTAAGAATTGCAATTCTTAAGAACTTGGCTTTCATCGTCTGAATACGGCTAATGAATCCACGTCTGATAATTTATTCAAATGAAAAAAATCTGACGTACTACCTCATTTGCATGACATTCGGTGCGTATTTTCAAAAACTTGCTGATAAAGGTGTGGCCTATCTCTGTGGTTAAAACGCTATACGCTTATTCAGTTGGGGTTCTAGTATTTATATTGTATTTCTGTGCACTCAATGTTTCGTAGCGCCCTCTATACCAAAACTCAACTATTCCTTTAATATATTATAATGTTAATGGATCACTGAAACAATAAATGCTTAGGCCGTTGGGCGTATGTCGGGTCTTTTAAAAGAATGTTTGAACTATTTTGCTTTGTGTTCATAATAGGAATTATTGGAGGTCCTCATTACGACTATACCGGTAGCGGCGCTAACTATCTCTGTCTTCCCAACGAGCCGATCTATGACGAAGTTGATCCGACAGGTGGCAGTCGGGGTCATCTGTATTCTTCCGAGTACGAGACAGGCACTGCACCCAATCAGCACATACGTGACGTGCTCGATCACACGCCCGTATGCGCTGTGTGCAGGGCGCCTGCTGCTCACACGAGCGTGTTGATGGTTCCCGCGCGTAACGTGTGCCCTTCGGACGCATGGCGGCTCGAGTACGCGGGTTACCTGATGTCCGCGTATTACGGACATAAGTCGAAGACAGAGTTCATCTGCATTGACCGCGCGTTCGAGGCCAAAGCAGGCACACACGGTAGTCAAGATGGTGCCCTTCTGTACATGGTGGAGGCTCGTTGCCTTGTTGGAGGGGGTCTTCCATGCCAACCTTATATCGATGGTTATGAGCTGACGTGCGCCGTGTGCACCATTTAGGGGTTCTCAGAATCTCACAATGCGAATATATCCGGAAATCTCTTATTGGTTCCGCATGAGTGTCCAGCCTTGGTTTATTATATCAAACTCCTGTGACACTTCATAATTCCAAGGCGTATCTCCAATAGAGTTTAATGCCACTTGGCAACCCTCACCAATAATCAAAGTGCTAATATACAAATCACATAAGAACTGGAGATACCTTTCTATGGTATAATCACAACTTACAGGAAAGCAAAAAAATGTGTAAAAAAAACATGCCTTTAATGTACATGAAAGGAATGGACAAAATACAATTTGTGTAAACTCATGTTTTAAATCAAATTGAAGGCAGAACATATGTGGTGGGTATTTGTTTACACAACTGACTATACACCTTTTGGTATGTCATTAGCTAATTTTCGAAGTATTTTTTAAAGGGATCTAGTAACTTTGTTGACATGTGCAAAAAGTGATGAATGGTTGCTACAATGTATAGTGTTGTTATCTCACATGTCCACAGGGTATTGTGTGCAAATTTCAAGTCAAATGGACATTGCATGGCCATGTAATGAGCGAAAATGCAAAGTGATATTGGGTGATATTCACTAACTCACTGCATTCACTTTGTACAGGGATGAAAAACTCGCCCGGAGTGTTTCTTATCTGAATACTTCGATCGTACATATCTTTGTAACGAAAGGGAAATTTGAAAAACCAAAACCTGTCACATGATTTTATTGTTAATACGAATACAACAAGGTATGAGGGAACCGCTAGAATTAACATTTTATTTTGAGGATTTGGACAATGTTACTAAGTCCCTTTAAGTATTGTAAAATGGACAAAAAAAAAGAAAAACTTCGAAAAAATTGATCAAAAAGTGCTTGGTATAATGTTCCCGCTTTTTCTAAAATATGCCCTCTGTATCCATGGTAACGCGCCTGTCACTTAAATTTGCCAGTGGTCTAAGCATTTTTTTAAAGGCTACCGTATAGTGCAAATGACACAACTTTAAATCAGCCAAAAGAGTTGGTCACATTAGAAACTCTGTATTTTGGTCTGGCTTATTCATGAGGCGCCGGAAGATCCCAATACCTGCCAAGATAGTCTCACAAATACGTGGGTTTAGTCTTCATAATTTGTATACAGCAGCGAAATGTGTTTGAGCATGCGCAGTACAACTCACACGCTGTATAAATATATAATTTGAATATTTACGAAGTTTTTATCATTAGCATATCATTATTGTCAAAGCTGTTGTTCACTCATAAATAAATGTTATTGTTAGTCTTTACATTCCCCGGAATATCACTTTCCCCAGTTTCATTTTTTTCTGTTTACAAATCTCTTGTTATTCCAATATTGGAATATGGTCAGCCTGTGTGGTATTTGTATTTGCATACAATATTTCTCTCTGATAAAATTGAGGAGATTCAACGCCGTGCCTCTCGTACTGCACTTCGGCAACGTAGACAAGAAATGTCATACGAGGATAGAATGAATATTCTTAAATGGTATCCATTAGAAATGAGAAGAAGATGTTGTTTATATACTTATGTTGTTAAAGCATTGTTCGGGTTGATTAATTGTGATGTGGTTCGCGATGCTGTTAAGGTAAATGGTAGATACGTGGACATGGTCAAGTTCATTCACCTCCGGGCACGAACCCAGCGGTTGCATTGCTCAGCCATTCATACTTTCCCGCGCCTATGGGATGAGCTTCCGTTGGATTTGCGATCGGGGGTGGCCATGGACCCCTTGTACACGTGGCTTGCTAGTCTGCGACACCACCTCCAAGATGGTTGATAATTGTGTTCATGCATAAATTTTGTCATTGTAATTAGTGTTAGAAGTTCTTGATTTTGTAGTGTTTATTACGATGTTAAAACATTTGTATAACATTTTTATCCTGTTGGTTAGTTACCATTTTCACTTTGTAAGTAGCCACTGGAATTGGGACGGAAGGATTTTGGCCACAGTTATTTAGTTAACTTTTTCCAAGCCCTGGCATTCCAATGGTTACAATTTTTTTATTTTGTACACTTTTCATGTGTATTTGATTGCCGAATAAAATAATAATAATAATAATAATAATATAGGTTTTCCCGGTCAATTTCGCGATTTTCTCATGCAATTTCATATCAGCAGCATTCAATTTCACCAAATCCGCATTTGGATCGACACATCGTCATTCAGATTCGTTTTTAGTCATTCATATTAACTAACGGAGCAACCAATTTCACACTTGCGTCATTCCAATGTAAGCGATGGGCGCTTATTTTCGTTAATGGTCATTCAAATTCATCTCTAGCAGTCTCCGGTCTCATTTCGGTCATTCAAATTCGCGCATGGGCAAACAAGTTCATTATAATTTCATTCAAATTAAACATGTACAGTGGAAATGTAATGGATATGTAACATCATGGTATATGGTACAGTTAATTCGCGCATGGGCAATCATTAAACAAAACATGATGAAAATAAAGATACAGATTATGAAAAAAGATAATGATAAATTAAGATCAGATGATGACAAAAAAGAAATGTGATGAAAATAAAGATCAAAATGATGAACTAAATATCGCATGATGATAAAGTAAAGACATGATGAACGAATAGAGGTAAAACAAAACGAAAGCACAATGTGAAATAAATATACAATTATTGAAGATTGACAAACAAATCTAAACAAAATGTGACTGATGAATATCGAAAAGTGAAGATTAAAATGTTGAAAGTATATATCTGAAAAGGGAAAGATATAACACGATGAAATGGTCGAGACTATGTAAGGAAAAGAACGGTGATGATGATATAAAAGATAAACCAAAGTCATCGTATGTCATATATGTGTGTTTGTATGTGTGCGCGTATGTACATGGTTGTATACATGCATGTAAATATGTGTATGTGTGAGTACGTATGGACGTTGCTTGAGTAACTTAAATCGAATGAACATTTCTGGAAATTGGTCACCCATTAACGAAATTGAATGCACAAACGGGCGATTGTCGAGCTTGCCGTATTAAATTGAATGCCCATTTGTTGAAAATAGCGCCCAATGATGAAATCGAATGCCCATTTGCGAATTTGAAGTTCGCGATTTGACATTTGAGTGCCCATATACGAATATGCATGATCGTAATATGAATTTGAATGACCAAAGCGACTCCTCCACGGCAATTGCACGAAATTGAATGCACATAAACGAATTTGGGCGCGTAATGTTGGAAATTGGCCGGGAAAACCTATAATAATAATATTCTTTTACCGATAAATACATTTCCTTGTATGGGGGTTTAGTTAACTGTATGCACCCCTGCCCGTTCATCAAAATCAGTATTGGGGAGATTTCAATATTTGGGGGAGAATTACAACAATTTGGTAGCTATGGTGATGAAGTTTTGGTTCAATATTCCGCGTCAAGAAAAATATACAGCTTTAGTTACATATTTGGTGTTAGTCTGACCCCCCCCCCCAAAAAAAAAATAGAATAAAATAAATACAAAATATTCATAGTAAATTTATTATTTATTATTTCTTTATTCAAGTTTTCTTTAAAACAAAAATACAGGGTAGGCCGTTCAGTTAAAAAACTGCTTTACAGCGGCGCCCTGTATGAGACGTATACATATATATTACAATATAGTTAAAGACATAATCTATACATTAAATAATAAACAACATCGTAAATTAAATGGAAATCCAAACAAAGATACAATAAAAAATATATACATCAACATGCATTCATCTACCCCAATCACCCTACCTGATAAATACATTATAACTGAGAATTATAGTAAAAACCAGTTTAAATATAACAGTAATAATGGGTCATAAATATGTACTTATAACATGTTTATTGCACTTCTACTTTTCTTTAAAAAAAAAAAAAATGAAGAACTATATTGGATGGAAATAGGAAGTTTATTTTATTTGAATAAATGAAAAATAAATAAATACAAATAAAAATAAATAAATAAATGAATAAAATAATAAATAAATACAATAAATAACTTATAACTACTACTACCACATGCCACCTTTGAAACAAATTAAAACAAAGTGGTAGAAGTGGTAGAAGAAAGTAGAAGATTTGGACCTCTAAACACTAGTCTAATAGCAAACTATGCATCAATTGCATTTGGTATGATGTACGACAAAATATTATATGAATTTCTATGCAATGTATATGCATATGATTGCTTTATATGTGTTAATATGTAACGTTGTAATCATTATCATTATAATGGCCTTTTAGGTTATTATAATGTTCATGTATCTCGTGTTTAAGAAAGGATTGTAATCCCATTGTATGGATTGAAAACTCAATACATTTTAGTTGAATTCAATTGATGTGTACATGTGCTATGCGTAATTAAGCAATATAGCATGTTGTACTGTTCCATGTTATTTACAACACAAACATAATAAACGCGGTTCAATTGAATTGATGTGTACTATTATTGTGTCGTTTTACTGGATACACAAATTACATAACGCGGTTTAACACCAATATAAATTGCAGGGATCTAGTATACTTTGTTGACATGTGAAAAAAGTGATGAATGGTTTATACAATGTTTATTGTTGTTATCTGATATGTCCCCTCGGTGTTATTTGAACATTTAAAGGTAAACGGACGTTATAGAGCAAAAAATGCAAAGTAATATTTTCTAACTCATTACACTGACTTTGTACACGTTAATGACTATCCCGTGGATAGTTTAACAACTGAACACTTTAACGTAAATATCTTTTTAACGAAAGAGATATTCTAAAAACTGAAACATGTCCCATGATTCTGTTGTAAGGACGAATCCAATAAGGTATGGGGGAACCGCTAAAATTCTGATTGGATTTTGAGGATTTGGTCAATGTTATTAATCCCTTTAAAGGAATCTAATGTAGTAACATTGTTCAATTCCACAAAACTTCATTAGAAATATAGCGATTCTCTCATACCTAATACAATAAAAGCATGGGACATATCATATTGCATTTAACGAAAAATGTTTACACAATCTTCAGAAGACAAATCAGATCACAAAACGACACATACCAACAATTCATCACTTTCTGCACATGCCGATGAGTAGTTCAAATTTTGCGAGGGCAAATTGTAGAAATTACATAATATTGACGCGGAAGGGGGCTAAATTATATAGTCAGTTAAATTAAAAAAGGTCAGTTCGGTGGTCAGGATAACTTGCCAGTTGCCTATTGTTAGTGAACACAACGAAATAAATGGAAAAAGACACGAAGTGGTACAGTTTATTTCGAATCAACTGAAATAGTTCAAGTACTCTGGGCTGGGCTGGACTTTCCAAAGTGGCTCTCTAGCAAGTAAACATAACAGCGGCCAAATCAACGAACTAAAAAAAACGAAACTGGTTCTTATTGAATCTTCTCCCTTTTTAAAAGTTTGGTGTAGAAATATATCGCTCCGTCCGGATGCGAATGGGTTCAACCCGCACTCACTCACTCACACACACACACACACACACACACACACACACACACACACACACACACACACACACACACACACACACACACACACACACACACACACACACACACACACACACACACACACACACACACACACACACACACACACACACACGCACACACACGCACACACACACACACACACACACACACACACACACACACACACACACACACAAACACGCACACACACAACCATATATCCATAAACGCTCCAGCTGCATCACGTGTCCGTGTACACACGCACATTTGCGCACAATGTCTCAAACAGGTCTCCATTCACGCAATAAACACAATGGCCCGAATTCTCAACTGATTGTTTATACAACGATAAACTGATCACAAACAATTAATTTCGATATTGCAATTCACAAAACGATAATTGACCGAAAGTCTGATTGATTGATCCATACAATAGATCTGTGTTGGGAGACACATTACAATATCAAATTAATGATATATAAAATACAAAAAATGTTCAATAGACGATAGACTAAAATTGTATGAATTTCCAGGACACAAAACAAAGATAGTATCTGGGTTCAAATAAACAAAGGATAATAATGAAGAGATGATGAAACAAAGTATCAAATACAGCTTTCAATATTGTTTGACGAATTTGAATGGGAAATAACGAAATTGAATGCACAATGAAGAAATTGATCATCACATTGTACACCGGCAGGAGTGATCGGACGAAATTGAATGAGCTTTGACTAAAACGATCGGGTCATTGACGAACTTGGTTGCGAAAGAACGAACTTGTGTGATGAATGGCGAAATCGAACATTACATACGATCGGCGAAAGACTTTCAGGACGAAATTGAAGTTAACAATTATCGAAATTTAATGACGATTGTTTGAAAATGGATGGGAAAACCTATATTATTAAACAATATTAAATATTATGAACACACACACACGCACACTTACATACATACATACACACACATACATACCAATCTAGCCACCTACACTGTGACCATCCACATAGTAATGACACAGACAGGCATATAAGGCTATACCATGCGACGAATTTGAATAGAGTTTTGACGAAATTGGTTGCCAATTGACGAAATTGCTTTCGCTGTTATGTGTTCAGCAACTGTGACCGACGAATTTGATTTGCAATTGACGAACATGTGTGCCTAATAACTAAATTGTGTGATCTTTGACGAAATTGATCGACGAAAGACGAAATTGAAGTTGGGATTTCCGCTCTGGTGGTTTCTCGGGACGAATTTGAACGACGAATTAATGAAATTGAATGACAATAGTGTTAAAATGAATGGGAAAACCTATATTATCAAGTCAATCCTTTGAGAGCGGCTTATAAGCATCATGACAATGGACCCTTTGAAATAAAGTTATATTAAACATTGCGTCCTGGATCCTCCTGGACATCGTATTGCTGGTGACCTGTTGCCCTGATTGTTGTCCTGATGCTTATAAGCAGCTCTCAAGGAATTGACTTGATGATGAAAGGAAACCATTAGATATCTCCGGGGACCATATCAACGAGACAATAAGTATGCTGCTGCAAAGTGTTACCGGTAGTATTTGTCTTTTAGGACAGGCACAAGTTGACCCACAAGTTGACCCACGGAAGCGTGCCTAATAGTAATACGCCCACCCCGCATTCCCAGGAAGCAGAACGGAGCAAAGTATTTCTAAGACACTATATTATTTCAAACACTGATCGCATTGGGGTTTCAGGAAGAAACACAGCTCTACGGCTTTCTACGGCTAGTCGATCAGTATGAACACTCATCATACTGTAAACACACCGAGAACACACAGTGAAATTGCTGAGATGTACAGTATGAGCGCACTATTTTACACACTATGAAGGCAGGCAATTTCACAACGGCGCGTGGCGACAGTGCGCTCACAGTGTGTTCGCAGCGTGTTAACAGTGCGAGTTAGTTTTCATTGTTAAAACGCTCCAATTAAACACCTTTAAACACTTTGGTCCACACTTTAAGACACTGCGTTCACACTGTGTTCTTTCCGGTAGGGAGGGTCGTCATCGGAGAGACAACAAAACTATGCCACTTGATAAAAGCATTAATATGCCCACTTTGTAACATTTGTGTGGAATCTGACGTTGACTTGGTTATGGATTGTATTGAGCTACCCCTTGCAAGATTGTCTTTTTTTGACAGATTAAAGGGGTAGTTTAGTTTTGGTAAGGCTGAACTTAAGTAGCTAAAACCTGCACAGGTACATTATAAACTAATATTTATAACTCCACCATGCTCGAAAGGTATACAAAATTACAAACGACTAAGTAAAAAGCCTGTTATCATTCAAAAAGAGCCATTCAAACACAAGAGGGCGCTTTTTTTTAAAAGGCATTGGTTTCAACCATTTTTCATACAAAATTATGCATGTGATGTTTTATTGATATAATGATTAAATAGCGAGATCATCAACAACTATTTAAAAAACGCTTTTTAAATTTTTTGAAAAAGTGCAAGCATTTAAAAAAAAAATTCTAAAAATGATCTAATTATTTGGGCCCCAAATAATTATAAGATCAGATATATTTATTGATATTTCAGCCGTTTCTGGGTCGATTTTGACCAAATAAAGTTTATTCTGCCATTAAAATTGCATGTTCTCTCAAATTCGACATTCAGTTTTTCATTACCTCACAAAAAAATTGTGATGTGCAGCGCCCTCTCTACCAAAACTAAACTACCCCTTTAACCGATTTGACCGATACTCAAAAGTATGAGTAAATATATATTCAAGAAAATGTGGTCATATTAAAGGGACTTAGTAACTTTGTCCAAATCCTCAAAATAAAATTCTAATTCTAGCGGTTCCCTTATACCTTGTTGTATTCGTATTAACAATAAAATCACGGGACAGGTTTCGGTTTTTCAAATTTCCGTTTCGTTACAAAGATATGTATGATTGAAGTATTCAGATAAGAAAAACTCCGGGCGAGTTTTTCTTCTGTGTACAAAGTGAGTGCAGTGAGTTACTGAATATCACTTTGCATTTTCGCTCATTACTTGGCCATACAATGTCCATTTGACTTGAAATTTTCACACAATACCCTGTGGACATATGAGATAACAACAATATACATTGCATCAACCATTCATCACTTTTTGTACATGTCAACAAAGTTACTAGATCCCTTTAACACTAGTATAAAAGCAAATTTGCATCAATGGCATTTGGTACGATGTACGACACCATAATTATATCATTTTAACATAATATGAATTTGTATGCAATGTATTGTTATGTGTAATGTAGTAGTATAGTCATAATATACATAATTATACATGAAGTTACATTGTTCAAATCCACAAAACTTCATTAAAAATATAGCGGTTCTCTAATACCTTGTAATTGTATTACTAATATAAGCGTGGGACATATCAGATCACAAAACTACATCCATTCATCACTTTCTGCACATGCCAACCAACTTACTAAATCCACGTAATACCAATATGAGTTGGTAAAATTTAGCGAGAGTAAAGTGAAGAAATAACAAAATTACATAATGTTGCCTCCCGCTTTTATAGATAATTTTGACGCCTTCATGCAGGCTATAAAGGCGCATAGCTGCACTACGTAGTCCTAAATGTCTAGGTAAAGACAAACTTCTTTTACTAATTTCTTCACTCCAAATGCACCCGTTCCATTAATTCATGATGCATAATCTAGGCATATTGTTGATGATCATGATTGAAGGAGCACCAGTCATCTTCTCCAGATTCGATATCTGCATCAGTTGAGCATAGGCCTACTGAAACTAATTCAAGGGACCCGAGCATAGCTGTTTTTTTTTTAGTTTTAAAAGGACTGTAAATCTTAATTTTTGCCGCGCGCTTCGCGCGCATATTCTGAAATACTGATATATATTTATTAGACCCTCATCTATCATGTCTATAGCACACTATCATCGGAAAATAAAATAATTTGAAATAATATATCTTTTAGTAAATTCGGTCCATATGCGCTGAATGCAAATAAAATTGGAATATTATGTCCCCCACATTAGAAAGGGGAGGAGATTGTCCCCTCCTTTGTAATTAAGTATGTTTGGTTCCATACTTATATACTTTATATTACGTGAAATGTCTGTCTTAGGTGTGCACCAAATCGCACAATTTCAGGCCCCAAAATACGAAAGCTCCCTACTGTGGGAGGGGGACACCCCCTCCCACACCCTCCCCCAATCGGTCGCTTCGCTTCCTCGCAATGTCTCGCCTCCACTTTTGCTTAGTTCCATTGGAGCTCAATGCCCTAGACTATATCGATGGCTCTATAGTATACAGGATCACGTGGATCCATCTCACGGGCTTAATCTTTCCTCGCTATTACCGTTTTAAAATACGTAACGAGTAGATACACTATTATATACCATTTTAACACCCATGATTAAGACAATGATAAAGACAATAATGACCATACTTCTACAGTGATATTTTAAACACCAATTTCAAAAATTTCAAAAAAATTGGGAGGGGGTGAACCCCCTCCCACACCCTCCCCCAAATAAATGTAGACAAGCATACGGCGTGAGAGTATTTGAGTCTGGTGTGTGTGTACACGTAAGTTTGATTGTGTGTGTATACTTTATCATGAGGGAAATGATTTCTTTAATTCAGTATTATTAAATTTCCTTCCAAGGTATGCACCAAATTGCATTATTTCAAGTAAAAATTTGCAAAAGCTCCCTACCGTGGGAGGGGGGACACCCCCTCCCACACCCTCCCCCCCTCGGGCGCTACGCGCCCTCGGGCTTGGTCGCTCCGCTCCCTCGCAGCTGTGCCCCCCAATCACTTGACCCTCGCTACGCTACTGGTGTTCATGATAACTGGCCTTCCTCTCGTCAGTGAACACAATTAAATACTTGGAAAAAGACACGAAGTGGTACAGTTTGGGAAGTTATTTCGCCGAATCAACTGAAACAGTTCAAGTACTCTGGGCTGGGCGGGACTTTCCAAAGTCTCTCTAGCAAGTAGACATAACAGCGGCCAAATCAACGAACTCGAAAAACAAAAACAAAACTGGTTCTTAGTGAATCTTCTCCCTTTTTCAAAGTTTGCTCCGTCCGGATGCGAATGGGTTCAACCCGCACTCACTCACACACACACTCACGCACAAACACCCCCCCCCCCCCCCCACACACGTACACAACCATAAATCCAGTCCATAAACGCTCCAGCCGCACCACGCACGTGCGTGTACGCACGCCCATCTGCGCACCACGCCTGAAACAGGTCTCCATTCACTCAATAAACACATTGGCCCGTATTCACAAAGGAGGTTTGTATAAACCCCGGTTCAAACCGCGGTTTACATCTATGGAATGCCAATTGTAAACGGATGGAGAGAGAATGTAAATTCCTTACTTGTTAACAATGTTGATGGTACACATTCTCTCTCCATCAGTTTACAATTGGCATTCCATAGATGTAAACCGCGGTTTGAACCGGGGTTTGTACACACCTCCTTTGTGAATACGGGCCAATCGCAGCAGCTCTCTGGCTCCACCTCAGACTCCATCAGACTCGCACACGACCGGCGAGCGGAAGCGTGCCTATGGGCGTCGATCTGTAATTGATACCTATCGTTCAGGGGGGATGATATAATTTAAAGTAGACCTTCCTTGTTCCCTTCATTTTATTTACCACCTTCATTCTTGTTTGTTTCATTTTTATAAACTAACTTTTCCAATGCGCTTTGAGCATGGATATTGCGCAATATAAATATTAAATATTCGGCTTCGAAAATTTTAGACGGACACCCCCCCCCCCCCCCCCCCCCCCCCCACTGAGAGGGGTTTTCAACTTTGAAGGTACTTGGTCTCGGTCTCGAAAATGTTGAAGGTACTTGGTCTCGGCTTGGAATTTTTTACAAAATACCCCCCCCCCCCCCCCCCCCCCCCTTTAACAAATCCTGGGTACGCCACTGCTAGCGATATTATTTCCGATAGGTATAATGTTGCTTGTACCATGTATACGGGTGAATAAATTGTTTACTACGAAATGTATGAAGAAGCATTGCCGATTTGGGTGTCATATGGGCAGAGCGATTCAAAGTTACACGCGTGTATAATACATCAAAAAACAGGACACTCCATATAAAAGGCAAAATATCTCAGTTTTTTCACAATGGAAGAAATTGTGATGTACATGAAATAAAAAGGGAAAATGACCCCCTTTGAAATCATTCATGCTGGTTCAAAATTATTGAATTACTGTGAGACCCCACAATCATTACAAATAGTTATATTTATGGATATTTCAGCCATCTCGATCTGAACCTATTTTGATCAAATAGAGTTTATTCTGTCATTAAAATTGTATGCTCTTTCAAATTTGACACTCAGCTTTTAATTACCTCACGGAATGTTATTTGGTGCAAGGCCCTCTATACGATACCATAAATGTCTGAAGACTAAATCACTTCAGTTTACAATATAGACAAGCTACCCAAAAAACAGTAGCATTTTAAACTTTTGATCACAATACAAATATTGACCTCCGAAAGCCTTCTTTCTTGGGTTTAAGGGGGGTGGGGGGGGGGGGGGGGGGGGGGAGTAAACGAGACGTGAAGGAGTATCATGTCGTTTTCTCGTTTTTATCTTTTAAACCTCCATTATGTTTATTTCATGGTATGTGAATTGAATATTACTTGATCTGTATTTGTATAAAAAAATGTTTCCATGTAAGAACCATTTGTACTTTATATTCATTATACTATAATCATGATAATTGTTGTATTTCTTAACATTGAACATGTTTTATTCAATTGGAAATGTTATATGTTTGGAGGAATAAAAATCACTTTAAAAAAAAAAAAAAAAAAGTGTGTGTAGGTTCGTTTGTGTTTGTATATCGGTATAAATAAGTATTTTGGAATTTTCTGAAAATGAAAATGAGTGAATACGCCATGACATATTAAATGAACAGAATAAAGAATTATGTGAAGGTAAAATGACAAAAGATGAATGTTTTAAGGGTTTGAAAGAAATTAAATTGAATAAACCCCCTGGAAATGATGGTTTTACAGTGGAATTTTATGATACATTTTGGCCCGTATTAGGGGATTTGTTGGTAGAAGTATTAAATGAAACATATGTAAGGGGGGTAAATAACGGTATCTCAAAAACAAGGGACTATTACATTGATAGAGAAAGAGGGAAAAGACGCTTTTCGCTGTTAAATGTAGATCATAAAATATTATCGAAGGTTTTAGCAACTAGGATTAAAAAGGTTTTAAATTAAATAACTCATTATGATCAGGTGGAATATATAAAAGACAGGAATATTGGGCAAGCGGTTCGATTGATAGAGGATATATTATTCAATTCTAGACATTCCTTGGAGCGAGGACAGGTGTTTTTGATTGCGGTAGATTTTGAAAAAGCTTTTGATTCTGTATCCCATCAGTATTGAAAGTGCTAAAATTGTTTGGCTTTGGTGATTCGTTTTGTTCTTGGGTGAATATGATATAATGGTATACGTAGTTGTATTATCAATGTGGGTGGGGTATTCCACTGGTTATTATAGGGACTTTTCGCTAGTGTGGACGAGAACGAGTTTCCCGTCCTAAAACGACCGATTCAGGGTGGCCCAGAAATAACGGAACGGGGTATTTGCCATTGTGATAATATGTTCACTGGATAGATAATCTTTTTAAAAGAAATTCGTTATTCCGAACACCCAAACAAAAACATTATTGTTGATGATATCAAAGTTCTTTTTAAAAGATTATCTATCCATTGAACCTAGTCTGTATGTTTCTTTATAATGGAAAGTACCCCGTTCCGTTATTTCTGGGCCACCCTGTATAAGCAAATAATATGTGTATGACGTAATACTCCACGTTGGCACTGTTTAACAATAGTAACTAGGTCCGGTAAGCACCGGCATACTTATCTTGCCGAACCTAGTTATTTATACTATTGTTAAGTTTGCCAACGGGGAGTCTATACGTCATCTATAATAATAAAGTCGGGATGTCACGTTTTGAAAAGTCGCGTGTGTTCTCCACTTCTCGCTTTCGAATGTCGGGATTCCCCGTTGAAATAATCACGGCGACGGAAAATAATGCCTTTAAATATATTCGATTTTTGTTTTATTAAAAAAGAGCCGATAATTGGGTCAATTTTTACGATTTCCATTATTATAGTTTCATGTTAGTGAATGCTTTGCCGAGTCATCTAATTCGTCGCGTTTGACGGTCTTCTTTGCCCGTTAAAAAAATCAACGGGACGCAATTTAATATGAATTAGTATAAGTATTATATTTGAGGCACAAACCTTTGCGCAATTGAGTCTTTATTGGATAATTTGTATTTTATTTGGGTCTTCGTCGTAGCAGCCTGAAAAAGTGTTTTTCGCCCTCGATCGCTGCTTTTGTTTTGCTTTTCGACGCAAAATCGTTTTCGAGGCTGTGAGGTACAAACATTAAAACAAAAAATATATTTTGTAATGTAAATACATTTGTTCTTATGAAATAATGTAGTTTTGATGTCATATTCTTTATTTTACGTTTTAATTACACCAAACATTGTGACTTAATAGTACCGTAGTGGCTAGGGAACCCGGCCGGGGGAAGAACCCGGCCACAAAATGGACCGGGCTGACTTTGAAATTAGATTTGCCGAGAATGCACTGAACATGCTACTCGAAACTTATATCAAACTATTTATCTGCATATTGCTCATAACATTCATGTATCTTGTTGCTCTGTAGTCCTCCAAAATTGTGTATTTTTAAAATTTTGTTCACGATAATTTGAGATTTCAATTTTTATAATCGTTATTCTCGCTTTTGTAAATCTACGCTCAGTAGTTAATTCGGTAGAAACGTATCGCTCAACGGCAAAGCGGGTTTCCGCAAAGCGCGAAGGTTCAATTTATCGCAGTGCAAGAGAACCCGGCCACCGCGCAAGGTGCGTGTACAAAGTCAATGACGCACTGTGCTATTATCTGTACTGTGTGGATGGACGTGACTGGACGGGTCTAGCACCGGCCGACGGTATATAGGCATTGTACTGGCATATAATTCGACTGGCATATAAGATGAACTTCTCAGCTCCACGATTAGTCCATCTTACAGGCCGAAATATCGCATTTTAATGATATCCTGGTTTAACACATGCATCGATCATGTTCTGATATATAAGATATGGCCAATTCCAGTTGACGGTGTTGTTCGGATTTGACAATAATCGTGGGTAAGTGACTTATACGGACGTTTTTGTCTAATTATATTTCCCGAATTAAAGTACTTTATCACAGTCCCACATGTTATGTATAATGTTATGTACAGTTAAATATAATGTTGAACTTTGAAATTGAACTAAAACTAAAAGTTGAAGGGGACAATCTCAAGATTTACGCAAATAAAGCCAAATAACTACAAACTACAGTACAATGGCAAAGCGTCACACTTTACTTAGATTTGACGTCATAGGTTAGATTTGATGCTGTAGACTGTAGTCTGCATCACATCTACACTGTAAGATGGTTCTGTATATACATACAGTAACCATTTACCTTACACTAGTGCTAATCGCGGTCGAAGTAACTTTTACGTTTTTTCTCTCTCACATACCTTCTCTTTCTCACTTCTTTTGCACTCCATCAATACATGAATGTATTGTGCCACTTTTTTATTATTTGTTATTATATAAATGCGAATACAATACGTTCTGCTATACTCACCAAATCTGCATTTTCAGCGGTAAAATGTTGTGGGTCCGGCTTCCTTCGGGAATTGGCAGGAAATGGCCGCGTACACACGCCACCTATGGCTGGCTATGGCATAACATATCGCGCGGTACGGTAGCTCTATATCGATATCATGTAAACATGAAAGTTCGTTTACTAGTCTTTTACAAAGCGTACTTGAATGTATGTTGGTAGCAGAGCGTGATGACAGGCTTCACATAATTACGGCGTTAATAGTCAAAGTCTTGATGGAAGATCAACATCTGATCTCGAATGGTCAACACTCGAAGAGACCAGCGTCACGTAACTAACATCGCCAGGCAATGCATTGTCTCGCATGTACGTAATTGTGGCGTAGAGAGCGCACTCTGACTCGGACCAGAAAAATACTGAGTCGCCATTATAACACAGGAAGCATGCTAGAAAGTAACCTAACCAGGCTCTGTGCGTAGCACAGAGCCTGGCATATTGAAGTGTGTGTTAGGTGTACCGCTCGTAACAATTATTGGTAAAAATAGTATATAAGATACTATACAATTTATATCTGGTTTTATACTTACGACGGATGTTATCCATGGACATCAATGGTCCACTGTCTTGATACATGAGGCTCCATTCGGTGTATTTATTCACAAAATTAGGTTTTTATCGTCCAGATTGTGGTAAGAAGCACATCTACACTGTAAGATGGTTCTGTATATACATACAGTAACCATTTACCTTACACTAATGCTTATCGTGGTCGAAGCTACCTTTCCGATTTTTCTCTCTCACATACCTTCTCTTTCTCACTTCTTTTGCGCTCCAGCTATATATAGTTGCATAGTGCAACATTTGATCATTTTTTATTATACAAATTTTAATCAAAATACGTTCTGCTATGCTCACCAAATCTGCATTTTCAGCGGCAAAATTTTGGTGCGTCCGTCTTCCTTCGGGAATTGGCAGGAAAAGGCCGACTGTACACGCGCCAGCTATGGCTGGCTATGGCATAACCATGTAAACATGTGATAACATGTAAACATGAAAGTTCGTTCAACTAGTCTTTTACAAGGCGTAATCATTTAGTCACATGAATGTATGTTGGTAGCAGAGCGTGATGACATTGGTTCACATAATTACGGCGTTAATAGTCAACGTCTTGATGGAAGATCAACATCCGATCTCGAATGGTCGACACTCGAAGAGAGTGCACAGTAGCAGCGTCACGTAACTAAACATCGCTATGCAATGCATTGTGTCGCATGTACGTAATTGCAGCGTAGCGAGCGCACTCGGACACGAACCAGAAAAAACCGAGTCGCCATTACAACACAGTCAGCATGCTAGAAACGGGTATTCACGTCGACGTTAACGCTAAATGAGGTAAATTTACACATTTTGGACAAGAATTTTCATTTTGAAAGTTCCATCTGGAGTGAAATGGTGAGTTAATGCATAAAACAAATATATTAGCGCCTGATTGTGATCGATAATGGTGATGATGCTGCTTACTGAAGTAGCATGATTTTGTGTAAGATGTGGTGCATGTCAACAGCACGTTCGAACACGTAAGTGAATGGCGATGAGTGTATGTGTGGTAAGAAGCAAAAATTCCAAAATGGTATCCGAATTTGTGTCCACAGTGCGCATGCGTGAGGTCGCAGGTCAAACTTTGGCGTACGAGCCAAGATGTGCGCGCGATTTCTGCGATACCTACCATACCGTACCCCTGTAAACAAAAAAAAATACAGTGAGTTAACTGTGATCAGCGATGTGCGTAGCACATCGCTGTGACGAGATGTCGATTGAAATTAAGAAGTTTTTTTGACATGAGGTGTTTTATCCCCTTTAATCAGATTATTTTTAAATTTTGTTTACTTGTACTACACACAGAAACCCCCATATATGTCGGCGCTACACAAAATTACTATGAAAACAATGATAACCTACCTCAAATTGATTATTTATGTCGATTGTCCTTGTTAGAATCCCGCTGTGCGATGCCGACGGATCGAAAAAAAAAGCCGGATTCTAACAAGGACGATCGACATAAATAATCAATTTGAGGTAAGTTATCATTCTTTTTATAGCAATTTTGTGTAGCGCCGTCGTACATAGGTATTTTAGGGTGCAGTACAAGTAAACAAAATTTAAAAAAAATCTGCTTAAAGAGGATAAAACACCTCATCGGCCATCTACAAACATGTTCCTGCAAGATTTCGAGCGATGTATATGCCAGGCGGTTAGGTTAACATTGAGTACAGTGGCCTGGCTTATATGTATTAGTCAACCGATCGCCACTTACGCGCGGAACCGGAATAAAACCTCGCCTATATATCCCAGCATGCATTGCCGATGACTTTGGAGGCGACAGGACAATTTCGAATATTTGTGCGAAGCCGTTTGGGATTAATCATCAATTTGAGGTAAGTTATTATTCTTTTCATATAATTTCTATGTAGCGCGCAGATAAAACGCACTTTTGTTCTCTAGAAAAGGTTAACCAAATACAAAAAAATTATAATTAAAGGTGATAAAAACACCTCATCGCAAAAACGCTACACCATTTCGATCGTCAGTAATTCACAGCTCTGTGCTACGCACAGAGCTGATCATAGTTAGCTAGAAAGAGGCTTGATACGTTGATGTATCTTCGAAAATGGGCTAATTTCTACCTTTTTGCCAATATTTTCCCAAATTAAAGTGCCATCAGGAGTAAAATGGTGAGTTAATGCATTCAACATGTTTCTTAGAGTATGAATGTGAAGCATAATTTTTAAGGTTTGGTTGTGTTAAGTTAACATAATTTTCGGAAGATGTAGTGCATGGTTCCCTTACGTTCATACCACGTAAGTGAATGGCAATGAGTGTATGTGTGGTCTGCATGTATATAATTTATAACAATAACAAACTTAATTGACATCGCATGCCATTGACAACATGCCATGAATTTTGACCATACCAGAATACCTTTTCTGTCAATTGACAGTGTGTATAAACTACTTACTCTGTAGACAGATATAGATGTACTATACTACACATGACATTATTCTATTTAATACCGGTAGCGTCGTGGTCGGGTCAACTGCAGCTGAATCAAACTCGGTCTAAGAGAATTAGCCAACACCTCTCACACAGTTAATGTACACTGAGCTGCGTGCTGCACATGTCAGTGGGCGGGCGAAAATAATATGCATTTCCGTGCTGCTATTCTGACCATAGTGTAATATGAACAAACGGTATTGGCAATGACAGCCGGTTCGTCCTAAAAAGGACCATTTACAATACATTGTGTAGATGTGCATGCGCATGCCGATGACACGTTCAGTATTCTCAGCTTAGCTATTTCTCTTTATTTATTTTATATTTGCAGATAAGCTCATGATGTCAACGTCACGCATTGTCCTGGCTCTTCAATTCCATTTGACTATGAGATGAGACTCGACATCGTCGTGGACGAAAAGGTGAGCTTTTGAAACAGACAGACATTCACCAATTATAATTGCATGTGAAAAATTGCAAAATTCCAGCTGATGCTGGTGTTGGGATTTCGTTGAGTTATACAAACATTTCTCTAAAATTTACCATTTATTACAGTCCCACAGGCACAGGTTACAAAATAATATGTACTTTAGTTTTCCATGATAAATTGAGCACAAATATGTTCTCGAGTTAGACATTTGCAAATAAACTAACCTTACCAGGCGCCGTGCACACCGCTGATTAACGTTTTGCTAGGTTGGACTGGCCTTAGTTTAGCAGTAAATGTTTGATCATGGCTTTTTCGCTGCAATAGACTGGCAATTCGCAAGCATTGCAGATCGTGGGCCATTGCGGATCGTGGGCATTTCCACACATAGGTCCATTACAATAGGGTTGTGCGGAGATCAACTTCTTCCGCCCGCTGCACTATCCAACGGAAACAATTTTTTTTGTCGGCTGATTTCTCCCTCCATTTACCAGCAAATGCAAAAAAACTTTTGTTAATGTGATCCACAATTCATATACTTTGATAATAATTACCGACTTTGTTGTTTTGAAGACCGCAAAATGTAGAAATAAAATGATTATTTCCCGTCCATTTTCCTTACCGATGCATCCTAAAACACGCCGGTCAAATGTTGAACCGGCAACAGTGTACGAATGGCTGGTATTGTTATCTCCAGCGCATTTGCATATATTGCGTGTAAATGGTTCACCTGAGTGAACCATTTACTTTGTAGATGTGGGCATTTCCCACGGTGCGTCGTACCAAGGACCTTTTACAATACATTGTGTAGATGGACACGTCACAGACACGTTTAGTATGCTCAGCTGCCTTAGCTATCTCTCTTTATTTATTTTATATTTGCAGATCCGCTCATGGGCATGGTGTTGACTTTGAGCTGACGCATTGTCCTGGCTCTTCAAATCATCTTTCATGGGATGAGACTCGACATCGTCGTCGACGAAAAGGTGAGCTATGGCAGAAATATAATTTACTTTTGAAACAGACAGACATTCACCATATAATTGCATGTGAAAAATTGCAAAATTCCAGCTGATGGTGGTGTTCGGATTTCATTGAGTTATACAAACATTTCTCTAAAATTTACCATTTATTACAGTCCCACAGGCACAGGTTACAAAATATGTAGTTAGTTTTCCATGATAAAATGAGCACAAATGTTCTAGAGTTAGACAAGAGGTTTGTAAATTTGCAAATAAACTAACCTTACCAGGTGCCGTGCACACCGCTGATTAGCGTTTTGCTAGGTTGGACTGGCCTTAGTTTAGCAGTAAATGTTTGATTATGGCTTTTTCGCTGCAATAGACTGGCAATTCGCAAGCATTGCGGATCGTGGGCATTTCCCACAGGTAGTTGCAGATCTGCAATCCAACCGAGGGGACTTGACTCCCTCAACCTATGCCGTTCACTCTAACAGAGGGTTGATATGGTTAGAAGATCCCTTAAAAGAGAGTATGGTATAACACTTTTAAAAACACCACATATCTTTCTCAAAATTTGCCCGGGGGCGGGGGGTACTCAGATTACAGTCGGACGGGGGTGTGCGGCTGAGACCTCCGAACCCATACCCACATCTAAGGGTCCTTTTGCTGTAAATAGGTACCCATGTCTAAGGATTTGTTTTTGCCGGCGTTGCATGTTCGCTGTGTATTTCCCGCAAATTTTGTGCTTTCTTTTAGCGAGCGTAGCGAGCTTGAACATTTTTGCAATTTCGCATCGGCAAATCCCAAAATCCCGGATAAAAGAGAGGAAATAAAAAAAGGGACCCATGTCTAAGGATTTTTTTAATGAAAAGGGGACCCATGTCTAAGGATCTTTCTTGAAAAAGTCACCCTTCCCAGCGGCACATCCCCGTATACCCAATATACGTGAGTACCCCCCCCCCCCCCCCCCCCCCCCCGGGAAAATTTGCATGTAGCTAGGGAATGATGTTAGTAAAATGTGTGAGATATATCAAATCAATTGACCCCTATTACTTCTTCAATAAATACATTTTACATTTCTCAGTTTTACTTTTGAAAAGACTTGAGATAACTTAGCCTCTGGATAATTTGGCACTACCTTTGATTGTATTTCTACTATTTCCCCTTTATTTCTCTTTATTGTGCAGATGATGGGCCTGCGTAAAGCAACCTTTCATAATGTAGCTGTGCTTTCCTCAGTTTCCTGTATCAGAGAGCTGCCAGATTGATGTGAGCCAGCAATATCATTATGTGAGTATTGAAAATATTGTTAATTTGTTAGACAAGTGAACATTTTATAGACCTGTACAGATTATTGATGCTCATTCAGGATATATGTTACTGCTGTATTAATTACACATAATTAAGCACTTTCAAATCAGCGAAGTCCCCCAAATTCCGGTGAGAGCTCGCAAATGATGTAAAAAAGTAAGAGGTATACAAATATTTCCTGTCTTCATGTCCGAACGGTCACATCTTTCTCATTTCTTACTTTGGCCGATACCCATAATTTCTAACTTTTACACCAATTTGACCAAGTTCTCAACGGTGGGGCATCTTATTTCATGAAACTGGTTTAAACCATTTTTATAAGTATACAAGAAAAGTTTAATATTTAAAAAAGTATGGAGTGTGAGATTTATGCTGCAACTTCATGGTCATAATTTTATTTTAATTGTTATTTTTAGACACTGATAACACTTTTTTTGTTAAAGATTATATTTTTATTTTGTTTTTATTATACATGGGGAACACGTATGTTTCTTTCCCCATGTTAGTCTACTGTACTTTCTTATAAAGTTCTAACCAACAGAAAAAAAAACTTCACCTCATTAAAAAATCTATATTTGTATTCATGTTATTTTGCAGATATGCTATTCATATCTTGGGTCAAGGCGTTGCTGAACAAGAATGAATGCTATACGGGCTACACTGCCAGCAATCTTACCACATGTGAGCTTGTTATAGGTGGAAGACTGACAAGTCAGAGAGCAACCATTTAGGGGCAACCATCTAGAGAGACTTTCTAGAGAGACAATCTTCAAAAATCCTGATGACTTCTTGTCATCACAGTAGAACTTGAATTGTAGTCCCACTAGCTCTTTATCACATTCCAGGTGGACAATACAGTCCGGCTTGGCATAGCTGTCTGCCTGATAAAGTGAACCAGCTAGCAACTTTTACGGCTGCTTTTACAACATCTCACCTTAATGATAATGAGCAGAATTTAGTGGCAAGAGGTTATGGTTAAAAGCTTGACTAATTCCACAGGTGGTAGAATAAAATGCCCTTTGATTTACATACAGTCAAACCTGAAGGGAAGTAGGAAAAGTGGCCATTGTAGACAGGTTCATTCCATTGTTTTTCTCTGCAGAGGGTCATGTTTAATGGCCGCTATAGACAGGTTGGCTGCTATAGACAGGTGGCCACTAAGACAGGTTTGACTGTATACATTATCTCTCTTGGGTGCTGAATAGGTTGCACAGAAGGCTGTTTTTTTTTCTTCTTCAAAATCTGAAATATTTGTAGAGGAAAATAAGTGATAATGACAAGAAGAAATATTATATTGTTTCATCCGATTAGCCATAATATTCCACATTTTATGAGCTAATATTGCACATTATACCCCTCATGCTTCTGAAATATGACTGATGTCTAGATTCTTAATGGAATGCTCTTTCAAATTTTTAATGATAATATTTTAAATTGATTTGACTTTTAGGGATAACGAAATAACTACATGGGAAGAGTAAAAAAATAATTTAGGATAAAAACTTTACAAAGTATGCGCTGTAGATGAAAACTGTCTTGTGAATTGGACATATGGTTGAGTTTACCTAATGGGTAAAGGTATACAATTGCACACCACCCTAGCATTTCAAAAGTATACGGCCGATTCAGTTGAGATTCGCACAAATTGATGATCTAATAATGATTGACAAGTGACCGAAATTTCAAAGCAATCCGAAGGCGGAAACTCACGATATCGGCGTCGACATCCGATGCGACGATATGTAGTTGTTGGCTACGATCATACAACCGATTGTGATCGATCATAAACAATCATAACATGTGATCGATCGATTACAAATAATCGTCTTCTTATTCTTTTTTCCATTAATTTGTTCTCTTATTCATAATTAAATATATATGTACCAACAAAAGTTCATGTTCATGAACATTGTTATGACTGATATTGATATTATGTGTATTGATATTTTTTGTTATAATATCTCATGTATAATAGGCCCATTAGGCTTCTATACATAATATATTATAACAAAAATAATAAATATCAGTACAAATAATATAGATATCAGTCATTACAATGCTCATGGACATGAGCTTTTGTTGAGTACATTTATATTTGATTATTAATAAGAGACCAAAATTTATGGAAAACAAATATGAATAAGAGAAAAAAATAAAGGAAAAACGAATAATAAGAAGACAATTTGTAATCGATCGATCACATGTTATGATCGTTTCTGATCGATCACAATTGGTTGTACGATCGTAGCCAACAACTACTTATCGTCGACTTTGATATCGTGAGTTTCCGTCTTCGGATTGCTTTGAAATTTGTGTCACTTGTCAATCATTATTAGATCATCAATTTCAAAACTGAATCGGCCATATACTTTTGAAATGCCAGGGGGGTGTGCAATTGTATACCTGAGCATAAAAATTAAGTGACATGATATTTCATTTCATTACACTCACTGTTGACATGTGCAATATTCTCCCATGTAGAAATACAACGTAACGATTTGGACGATGACAGGTCACCCAATATTATGTAGTGCTCTAAAGTCGTTTAGTTGGCGCTCCACACACGGAGCTTTGTACACTCGTGAGAAATTATCCCAGTGGGGTATTAGTAATGGGATATGTCCCTTTTGCACGCTGATTGAGAGTATTGAGCATGTATTTTGGAAGTGTCCAGCACTTTATCAAGTCCTGTGTTGGGTTTTTGATGTTACAAAGAGATTAATTGGTACTATTGTCCCTCTGGACCAAAAGTTATTTATGTATGGAGTCCCATGCCATGTAAATTATGTCAGTGTATGGGGACGTCTCTGGTTTATTTGTGTTATCTTTATTTGTTGTATGTGTGATATGTTTTTAGTACAATATATGGTTCTGTTGTAAATGATTATAGATTCAGTTGTAAATGAAAACCATATGCATTCTTTGTGCATTATGCAATATATTGTAATTCTAATAATACAGATTAGTTGTATTTATTCAAGGTAGTCTAAATCCTCTTGGATTTGAGATGGTGTGCAACTAATTGTACAGGTTTGAACTGTACCTGATAACAATCACCTGAAACCTGTAAAAAGTCGCCAACAAAACCCAATGGTCGCACCTGATTGCCGTAACTCGCGTCCGCAGGAAAGGTGTCGATAGCAATCACCTGGTTTCAACAAAGACAATTCATGGTGAAAACTGAAAAAATCGCATAGGCAATGAAGTTAAACCAACTTGCAAGAACTACTGCAAATAACACAAATCCGAGTTCAAATCACACAGCAGGCACTAGGCTTAACAACAGACAAGAGTAAACACAATCTGTATAAGTAATGCTTCTCTCATTTGTATGTAAAGCGCTATGAATCATTTATGTATTTAGCGCTATATAAGAACTTATATTGTATTGTACTGTATTATATTGTATTTGTTCTGCTTATTTAACGAAGGATTTCAAAACCGTCAATAATGATTATACTTTACATCAAGTAACAAAAAATAAAGTTCAAGATTAACATGCATGTATTGTTAAAGTGAGGCCGGTAAAGTGTCTAACGCCACGAAAATTACTTGGAGGTACCTCGTTTCTCTTCTACCGTGTTGTTTAGCTTATGGTAAGAGAAGAATGAAATAGGGTTAGATTTTTTCAAATGCCCCTTTATTATGACGATATCTATCATTCAGCTCAAAACGTTGAGCGTTAACGGTCATAAACCTCATAAACGTCTGTTGTATAAAAGCTAACGCATATTTTCGCTTTTTAACCAGGAAAGCAGTGTTCTTTTTCAATGAAACTTTCACACATCATTCGGACATATCTTACAATGATTTTGATACAGTATTGAAGTCTAAAATGTCATTTTGGGCAATATCTGACACTTTACAGGCCTCACTTTAATATGTTTTATTAATGTAAATATGTTATGAATTTATTATCAAACAAAACTGCCAATAAAAGTACTGGTAAAATCAAATCAATTGTACTTCAATAGTTATTCAAAGAGTGCAACAAAAAGTTGAGTGTTAATGAACAGATAAATGTTATCACATTAATGTGGACATATGTGTGAAACAAGGTTGTATATGCTAGGGGTGTATTCTAAAAACAATTAACTTAAATATATAATATAACATCATACCTACATCACTATAATAAAACAGTACTTAACGTATAGTGATTTGCTACATATATTTTAGTGACGTAGATATAGATAAAATGAACGCTAACTTTAAAATACACCCCTATTACTTGAATGAGTGTACTTATAAGTAATCATACACTTGTTTGAATACTTGCAAGTGGTGAATGTGCATGCATGTATATGTCCGTAAATATGCTATGTATAATTCAAATTGAACTATGTATGAGTGCCTTTGTAGTGCGTATGATTTAGATGTACATGTATGTACATTAGATGTACATTTATGTACGTATACATGTGCAAAGATGAGTAAATAACGTGACTGGTGCTGTAATATCACATAAATTGATGTATATAACGTGTATTAATATACCAATGATGCACAGGCATGAGTGGATCAAAAGAACTGAATGCACGAGTTTAACTTTGAAATGATTTTAAACCATTCGTCACATAAAGGAGAGAATCTAATTCTTACCAATCCACAAAAAAATGCCTGTGCACCATTTATTTTTAAAATAGACACAAAAAATGTGAAAATCAAACTTTTCCCCAGAAATGATGGCTAAATTTACAACGCACGCCTATAAATATACCAACCATGCCTGTAAATATACCACCACTTTCCTGAAAATTTAACGCCGCATGGCTAAGTTTACGAAACATGCCTGTAGTTTACCAACTCATGACTGGGGAGAATTTAATTTTCACATTTTAAAATATTTTGTTTAATATTCATTTTTTTTGAAGATATAATTATTTGTATTTATTTTTGTTATGATACAAAATATATATATATATATTTTGTAAAGCACGTAGAGATGATTATCAATCATATTAGCCGCTATAAAAATCACACAATAATTATTATTTTATCCAAAAAAAATTAGTTTAATGATGTAAATTTTATTTGTTTATTCATTTCTTTTATTAATCCTGAGGCGCGGAGCGCCGAATCTAGCTGCCGAGGCGCGAAGCGCCGAGGCAGCTAGTATACGAATATTATTTGCATCACAGAAGCGGTCTATTGGATGTAGTCAACCGTGCTGTTCACTACCTGTTCGCTGCCTTTGAACCATTTTCGTTTTTAGTTAACGCGCGTTCACAATGACGTCGTTCCCTTCTACACACAATCATGACAAACACACACACCTTACACTTTCAAACATACACATGCGCAAACACACGACCCGACTGAATTATTCAAACTCCAACACAGACACACACACATACACATATTCAATCACAAAAACACACACACACACACACTTACACACACGTTTACACACACGCACAAAAAAACATCCACTCCCGCACGCACGCACACACGCACGCATTCGCACTCAAACAAACACACACAAATTCACACAAACACCCCACAGACGCGCACACACAAACACAAACCCTTTAATTCACACACGTATACACACAAACACAACATTAATAAAACTCCCACACAGACGCATACACATACCCAACACACACCTACACAAACACAAACACACGAACGCACACACGCACATCCACACACGCACGCACACTCACACACGCGAGCACTCAAACAAAAACTCACACCCTTTCACATACGCACACTCACGCAGGCACTCGCATTTCAACATTCCCACACAAACACACACACATACACGCACAAACGCGCACACACGTACACACATCCACAAACGCACACATTCAAACACACACGCATGTACCACAGTTACATAATCCACAACACACACACACATACATGTTGATAATTCTCTGATTACGTCATTCTGAAGAAGTCGTACTGGATTTTCCGACGGACCTGTAATCGGGCATGAATCAGTGCTCAGATTGGCCAGACGACGAGAGAGAACGTAAGTGACGCAATTTCTCTCCTAAATGACGTCATTTCTTCTAGCAGGGGCCACAAATATGGTTTTCACTGCAATTTGGGGTACAAAGTGTTTTACTTGGGATATGGGATATCTATAAAAGTGGTGTTTTTATTGATATTTTTAAGAGATCATATTCAATTATGGAAATTAGGCCTAATTTGCATAGATACAGAGCGTCTCTTTGGACGAATTTTCTTCTTTTGATCCAAGGACTATGTATGCCAAATAAAACAATCGTACCCCAAAATGCAGTCACGGACCCATTAACCACCCTACCACTCGTCGTCCTCAGGTTTGCGAAAAGTCCGTTATAATAGAGAAAGGGGGGTCAGACAAGGTGATCCATTGTCGCCCTATTTGTTTTATGATTAAAAGAAGGCAAAGAAAATGGGATTCCAACGGGATTCGAACCCGAGACCTCCGGATTGCTAGACCGGTGCTCTTCCGACTGAGCTATAGAAAACCCTAGACGGTGCTCGTCCCAGAAACCCCTTAGGTCTCGGGTTCGAATCCCGTTGGAATCCCATTTTCTTTGCCTTCTTTTAATCACAATATATTTCTGGTCAGTTTCTTTATATGTTTGAATTAATTATTACAAAAAGCTGTATCGCTTCGGTGATCCCTCGCATATATCCCCAAGTTGATTTGTATCCTTCGGGTTTATGTCAGGTTTATAATAGCTTCTGACCATTCTGGCAAAGAGAATTAAGAATTTGAAAAAGTAAGTGGTTTAAAGGTGAAAAAGGAAAAAACACATTTTAGGTATATGGGTGAGGAAACTGGGAAACTAGATAGGCCTCAACAGTCCTTTCTAGGACTACCAACTGTCCTTTTTAGGACTCTCCTAGAAAGAATACCAACAGTCCTTTTCAGGACTATCCCAACAGTCCTTTCTAGGACTAACAACAGTCCTTTCTAGGACTACCAATTGTCCTTTTTAGGACTCTCCTAGAAAGAATACCAACAGTCTTTTTCAGGACTATCCCAACAGTCCTTTATAGGACTACCAACAGTCCTTTCTAGGACTATCAACAGTCCTTTCTAGGACTACCAACAGTTCTTTTTAGAACTCTCCTAGAAAGAATACCAACAGTTCTTTTCAGAACTACACCAACAGTCCTTTCTAGGACTACCATAGTCCTTTTCAGGGCTTACCAATCCACCCATCTCACATGGTGTACCCGTAAAACCACACGTATTATATACACCACCATGGAAACCGATACTTACAAGCAACATTTAGATAGGCCTTTATCTGGAAAATTTGTTAAGGAAGTACAAACTTTTGCAGTGAATTTTCCAATCGACGAGTTAATAATTGTTATACGACGCCTTTATGGCACCATGTAGCTCTCCCCCCCCCCCCCCCCCCCCCCCCTCTCAGGCCACCATCCACTCAAGCTCCTGCTTATGATCATGGTTGGTCTACTGCATTTATTTATGTTGGTAATAATACACATACATTATTGTCACATTAATGAAATTATGATTGTATAACTATTCTTATTTCATTCTTTTCTTATTTTTATGTATGGCAAATGTTATTCGTATATTTCATTTTGATTGTGTTCATAAATGCAGAAATAAATCTGCCTTAAAAAAACAAACACGTAGAAATCAACGTATGAACGATTTATTAAAGGACCTACAGAATACAACGTATGTTGACACTTATTTCATAGTTGATGACTTGAAACATAGGTATGTCGAAGAAAAATCCATGAAAATAAACACAGTAGTGATTTAAGACTAGTTTCCTGATGCCAAATCTTACTTAGCAGCCAATTTACGCCCCACCCACATTTAGCGTCCGGAATAGCCAGCGTGATCGACGTGTGATTGACAATTCATTTGCTTACGTCATTACGCGTCATCTACAGAATTTAGTTCATTAGTCACATTTTGGCGATTTAAAAGGGGCGTTCCCTGGACAATAAGATATTTACTAATTACCCCAAAATTGATTGATTTCATGAGAAATGAATGCTAAATTCTTTTTCTTCGGGAAAAATTACTTATAGAGAGCCGAATTGTGAAAATTAGGCCATCTAGACGCTGTAGTTCCTTTAACGGAAGGGGAATGGGGAGGGGTGGGGCACGTGCCCCCTGCACCCCTCTCCCTGAATTGTGTTTTGTATAATTATGTTATTTTATAACATGTATCCATGTTATTTGAACTCAACCGGATCTTTCCTGACCACCTTCCTGTTATTTGTAATACGTGCTATCTCGGATGTCCCTGGTTGTGCTTGAAAACAACCTAACGCAATCAACATGATATCAGATTATACCCCTATCCTCCCCATTCCCCTTTCGTTGATAAATCAATGTCCATGTCTTATAGATCTATGGGCTATTACAACTTTTGGATTATTAAGGTGAAGGTCAGATGAATGTCGGGTGGGGTACGAATGAATATCAGTATTATATGTGAATCAAGTATGGAATGGTTTTTGGAAGTATATAGATTGAAAATTCATACATAAATATTGCTGATTGGAAGGTGTGAATATCGTTTATTTGCAGAGTTTGAAATTCATAAGATATAGGATCTGTGTTTGCTAAAAAAACACTGCACATGAGCGCATATACGTAATGCTTTCCTTTGAAGAAGAAATACTACATCAATTTCCGCCAAACTGCTATTTCCCCATGCTATGTTACAATATGATACTGTATATAAGGGAGTATAAATGAATTATATATCGTAATTAGCGGCCACCACTTCGCCATACAGTTGCCCAGTCATTGCAACTATATATCATTAGTTTATTGATGATTATGAAACAATAGCATGGAGAAAATATATCTTAGATATTTTCCCTTCATCGTCGTCATTATATTTAGTTATAGTGAGAAATCTATTGCATGTCGAAGAGTGTACATTATCGCTCTAAGTTCCTGCATGTACGTGCCTTATATCTCTATCTTTATATTATGGTATAATCTGATATCATGTTGATTACGCTAGGTTGTTTTCAAGCACTACCAGGAACATCCGAGATAGCACGTATTACAAATAACAGGAACGTGTTTTTTTTTAAGGCAGATTTATTTCTGCATTTATGAACAAAATCAAAATGAAATATACGACTAACAATTTTCCATACATGAAAATAACAAAAGAATGAAATAAGAATAGCTATACAATCATAATATAAATTAATGTGACAATAATGTATGTGTATTATTACCAAAATAAATAAATGCAGTAGACCAACCATCATAAATAGGGAGCTTGAGTGGATGGTGGCCTGGTTGGGGGGGGGGGGGGGGGGGGGGGGGGTGAGCTACATGGTGCAATAAAGGCGTCGTATAACAATTATTAACTCGTCACCAAAATGCGTAAGTTCAATTATAAAAACAATTATAAATACAAATAAATAAAAACTAATTTAAAGCGTGTTGAGTGGGTCAACAGTGCAAGTACAAACGTATGTTTGTTACATATTGTATAAGATAAAAGGGTGCATGTATACTGTACGTGCTGGTGCGGATGCAAAACACACGGTTTTTTTTTTATTTTTTTACTTCTGTATGATTTCGCGCCATAAAAATTGCTGATATAAAACAATGAACCAATGTCGATTGATGTACCAGAATAAGATAATCCATAAATACACTATTTATCAAATGTTATGAATAAAATGATCAGGTTTTGATGGAGTCTATGTAGAATATTTTGATATAAGACTTGTTTTTTCATAATTTATGGGATTTAAAAGAATAAAGGGATGTGCATTGTTTTATGTTTTAGGGCAATTTATTCAAAATGTCGGGTACATGATATCTTATAGATCTATGGGCTATTAAAACTCTGGGATTATTAAGGTGAAGGTCAAACGAATGTCGGGTGTGGTACTACTGAATATCAGTATTATGTATGTGAATAAAGTATGGAATGTTTTTGGAAGTATATTGATTGAAAATTTATACATAAATATTGCTGATTGGAAGGTGTGAATATCATTTATTTTCAGGGTTTTAAAATTTCATTAAATATAGGATGTGTGTTTGCTAAAACATGCGCCTGACCGCATATATACGTAATGCTTTCTTTTGAAGAAGAAACATTGCATTAATTTTCGTCACACTGTTATTTCCCCATGCTATGTATACAATATGATATATAAACCGATGATCTGAACCGATTTTGATCAAATAAAGTTTATTCTGTCATCAAAATTGTATGCTCTTTCAAATTTGACACTCAGTTTTTCATTATCTCACAATTTTGTTTTTGTGTTGCGCCCTCTATACCAAAACTCACCTATCCATTTAAGCAGAGTTTGGTGCGTGATAGGCGTTATAAAGATTAAAGAATAATACAGCGAAAGTAAACATGGCATTACAAATGATCAACAAAACATTATATTACAAAGACTGGACAAAATTAATACAAAGGGAGAAAAGAACAAAATGTGGAAGGGAATTAGAGTAATGCATTCTGTTGGAGAGAACATTATCAAAAATGGTACTATATAATTATGTCATATTCCATAAAATTAACCTCTCTTTCTGGCTTCGTTTTGTTTCGCTACTCTTTTTTTTTCTTCCTCATGCATACGTCATAATTATCTGACCTCCCTTTCTTGTTATGGGTTCTTGAATTTTGAGAGTGCTGGATTACTTTCACTTGTCTGTGATTGGTTGATGGCAGCATTTCACATTCACACGTCGACGTCGTATATATGATTTATATAAATATGATTCGCACTACAATCATATTTCATAGTTTGTCGTGAACTTTTCCGAGAGACTGAACACTATACGCGTTTATATTTTTCTCGTCGGATCCAGTAAGAAGGGCAAACTATTTTTTGAAATCAGATTTCACAGGTATGCAAGCACTTGGTTGTGAATCGTTTTTATTTTATTTTAGTAATTTTAGTTCTAGAAGTTCTTTTTAGTAAAATGTACTTTGACATGGATTAAACTCCAAGCAAACACCTCACAGCATTGACAGAAAGAACCAATACTAAAGTATATTTTGAAGGCATTGCCTACATAATATATAAATTAGCTGCATCTGGTAAAATCGGAGTTTACGGAGGAAAGCTATCTTTGGTCTTCAAATATCCATCGCATTAGATGAGTTTGTTAATTATTGTAGATTCATATTTCTACGATTTCCTTGCAGGCGGTAATCGTTGTCTGATTCTATGAAGATGGCGGTCGGCGGTCGGTTTCAAGCATGCTACCCTCATGATCCTCGTCATCATCGTCGATATCATCGCAAGAGAGCCAGTGATTGTCGAAGGCGTGTCACTGTCATCAGGAGGTTCGGACACCAGCGGCCATCCGACGTCGACCGACGTCGATGACGACCAACCGACACCGTCTGACCTGGAGCAGATTGAGATGCTTCGAGATCGAATTGCAAAATTGCAGGTGAGTGCGGTTCATTTTTAGTTGCCACGAATCGGGCAGCGGTGCCACGACAGTAACCTCAATAATAGGTTTTGAGGGCGCTTCAAGAAATATATATATATTATTTTTTAAGGGCACTTCAAGAAATAATATTGTTTTAGGGGATATGAAGAAATAAGTGTAATATTTTGAAAAGCGCACAATTGCAAAGAAATAATACATTTGTTCATTATCAAAATTGGTTCAGACAGAGCTGAAATAAATGTTGGGGGCAAACATTCATTCAATAATTTAAAATGGCAATGGAAACCGAATGCATGTTGATTTCTATGTATTTGTATTATATACACATCAGGTATTTATATACTGTTTGACCTTATAATGTTTTAAAACATGTATCAATTATAGTTTCATTTCTAAGCCCCACCTCATAAATAGATCTTGTAACATTTTCCAAATCCATAAATCTTACTTAGAAATATAGTGCTTCAATACCGACTTCACAAAGATTCTAAGTTGAACTTATATTCTGAGTTGGACTTAGAATTATGGTAGGCCACCGTCCCTGGAATAAAACCTTATTTCAATTAGGCAAAAACAAATATTTCAGACTTTCATGAAATTGTACGTCAAAACATAAAATCTTCATGACAAAAGAAAAGTCGACGATTTTTGTCGAAATGTTATGTCTTCTTCACAACTGGTTTAAACATTTTCCAAAGCAACCAACGACTTTCCATAATTGTAAGTCCAACTTAGAATAAAGTTCAACTTAAAGTCTTCGTGAAACATCCCCAGTATCATTCGCGTGATATCTGTTATCATGATAACCACAGAGTGACATCACTGACATCGTCCAGTCTTTCTCCGCACTGGACATCGTTTCCAAGCACCCTTCGATGATGACGAACCTCGACGTCGAAACACGGGATGGTGATCTTGATCATGATAGTGGCCGTAGTCGATCACGTCGGGACTTGGATGCGCCCCTCAGTCTTCCGACGGAGGCACCGTCTTCATCGAACGTGCCGGGAGCGGGCTCCGGCGTTCGGATCCCCAACTACCCGGGATATCTCGGACCCTATGGAGGACCGATGTATTCAGGTATGATCATAGTTTAGAGTGATCCATTAACTTTGTATAATTTCAACCAAAACCACTTGCAGCTTTCCCACTTCTCTTGTACCTTGTTTTTTGGCTGATGGTAGCAGAAGAATGAAATGGGTTTTGTTTTGTCAAAAATTTCCATAATCATGAATCTATTCAATATTAGATTTGAGAGCGTTTATAGACGGTTTCCGACCATTATTTTAGTCAAGAGTATCTAATTCGGATACTTCACGCGAACGATCGGGATAAAATCAGAGATTGATTTTTTCTGTAAGCATGGTTATTCTTGAGGAAAACGTTTTTTCTATAAAATTCTCACATATCATTTTCAAGAATCTTACAATGAAATTTGGTACCTAATTGAAGATGCAAACATTACTTTTGGGGGATAAATATAACGTTAATAGATCACTTAAAGTATTCAAAGATTGCCCTGCGTTAGGCTGCTACACATGCACATGCGGAGCGCCATTAGGCAGTTTTCGATCGCTTAGACGAGGGCCGTTGACCTGTTGTCCCAGTGAGGTACTACAATGAGTTGACCAGGCACTTTGACTGTTGTTCGCTACCTCTTCGATTTCACACGAAGACGTCCGTTCTTAGTCTCTGCAGTGCTCGCGCGAAATTTGCAGAGAAGATTAGTTTTGTAACAAATGTTTTACAATCTTATGCTTTCAAACCTGCGTATAGTAACCGCCAAATGGAATTGGCCGCTATAAGCAGGTGACCATTATAGACAGGTTCCTATACTAGAAACAATTGGCCGCTTTAAACATGTTTCCATTACAGACAGGTTCCAACATATATGTTACAGTAAAACCTGTGCATAATGACCACCAAATGGAAATTTAAAAAATGGCCGCTATAAGCAGGTGACCATTATAGACAGGTTCCCATACTAGAAACAATTGGCCACTTTTCACAGGTTACCATTACAGACAAATTCCAAAATTGGAAACGCCCCCCTCTCAAAAAAATGAAATGGAAGCTCTTATTACCAATCATGTGAAAGAATATGTTTTTACTAATACGGGATGATACAAATTTTGCCTGGAAACCGCCTACTAATTGATATATTTGCAAAATTATAAATTGATCTAGACCGGATAGATATCGCCAACGCGGAATCGCTCATACGCTACGTGTATTACGACCACGTGCAATTACACGAGGTGTTCGTTATACGGGCTTGTCCCTAGCTTGTCGATATCTCCCCCAGCGCTAGCGGCGCGGACAGGTCTGAACGGGTGGTGGATTTATGAATTTCACAGACGGATATTAGATTTCTTCCGATATTTCTGTATTTATCGATGCTTAGGTTCGGATTTTACCACACAAGCCCACACAAGGTTCCTATTTTTGTCAATTTGTACCAAGTCAGTGCCTGATAAATGAGACTTATTGCCCTACATACCATTGTATGGTGGCCCCGGAGGGACATCGCGAATCGTGAATTTTGATTCACGATTCACGTTGAGATTTGCAAAATCGCATATTTTATTGCGAATTTTGATTCACGATTTGCAAAATCGCATATTTTATTGCGAATTTTGATTCACGATTTGCAAAATTGTATATTTTATTGCGAACTTTGTTGCAATATTCACGATCAAATTTGCAAAATCGCAACCTTTTTACAATATTCACGACGTAAGATATACAAATCGTGAACTTTGTCTCAAGATTCACGACGAGATATTCACGATATCGTGAATTTGGTGTCGTATAGTTGATTGTGAATTTGTTTCTACTTGCTTGAGCGGTATTCTTTATCAGTCCTCGGTTTGAGGGGGTTTGAACAGAGAATGGGAGTATTGTATAGGGA
Organism: Echinarachnius parma; assembly: GCA_037951105.1. Lineage (NCBI taxonomy): Eukaryota > Metazoa > Echinodermata > Echinoidea > Clypeasteroida > Echinarachniidae > Echinarachnius > Echinarachnius parma. The sequence goes on along the minus strand of JBAMJV010000319.1, from coordinate 114,868 downwards.
TGGGAGGGAGGGAGAAGCTACAGCATAACAATGTTTTCTGGGTGACTAGGAGTAGCCATGGGGTAGCCAGGGGAGGGGGGTGTGGGTTGAGGGGATATAACGGAGTATATATTAACTTATCGATTTGAGGGGTTTAACTAATCATTTAAAGGGACAGTTCCTCTTTTGCAAGCCAAATTTCAAAAGTTGCGAGGTTATTGTCTTATATGAAAAAAAAGTCATTTAACAGCATGCCTGAACAAATTAGGGCTTGAAATATTTTGTTCGTGGAGTTATATAGACCTAAAACTAATAAACCGTCGTCCAACGCTTAATTGTGCATTATACGTGTATTCACCCGGTGAGAAAGTTCGCACACATATTCCACGGAGTACCACATTGATATGCGTGACCCGCGCTAGCTACGTGACCCGCGCACAAATAACAACGGCATAAGCGAATACTAAACAAAATAACCAAACCTCGCTTAAAGGGAAATGCCAGTAGTGGAATATAACTTTATTGGCCAAACTAATTGATTGTATTGTTGAAATACAAGAATCTTCAGGATTGAAGGAGGCAGATTAACCCGAAGAAGAAGAAGAAGAAGAAGAAATAGCAAAAAAAGGGCGTGTGTGGAAAATTCAGAAATATCAGCTAAAACGTTTATGAAAGCCGCTGACATTGAGCCTAAATTCACCGTCAGTTTGGCCCGTTTGCGCTGGCCACATAGATACGCTTGTTCGAGCGATTCGCTCGTGCGAATTACCATGTGCGCATTTGCCATATGATTAACACGCATCGCACGAGGCGGTATTTACCCCCAGTTCATAAAAAGGAATCTTAAAAATCGATTTTGGGGCGATTTTACAATATTAGTGTAAAATAAATGTTGGATATGGATAGTATAACTCCAGACAAGTCTTTTTAGGCATGTGTAATTTGACACCAACATGCCTAATTTGCATACAATAGAAAACAAAACAAAATCATTAAACCATCCTGGTGTCTTTATTTGTCACTCAAATTCATTCAAATTTGCTGAGTATGTTTTTTGGGTATATGTCTAGAATTTGGGTGGTTTATTTTTTTGAAAAAATATTTCTTTTATTTTATATATATTTGTTTCTGTTAATTAATTGTTTTTATTAGCTAATTAGATATTCAAAGACTAATTCTATAAAATGCAAACACACACACACCAAACAAAATCACTCAATTTTAAGAATACATCATTACAAACCAGCACCCCAAATTTCAGCTCAATACAACATTCCATTTTCTCTCAAAATTGGATTATACCACACCCTTTTTCTCAAAAAGCTAATTTAGAGAAAACAAAGAAAAACAAAGAAAATAAAAAGAATTACATTTTGAATCGCGTTAAATACATTCCGAATGGTAAACGACACCCAAATGAGGCAATTTTGACCATTAAATTAAAAAAAAAAATTTAGTTCATTAATATAGATGCATATCAACAGCAAAACATATGAATATACATCAATTAATACAATTAAAAGGTAATTAACTGATTTAATGAGTACTATAATGTGCTATACTTTACTGTACAAAAAGGTCATTAGAATATAAGATAAATGTGACTTTGAACTTGATTTTGGAGAAATTGCATGCCTTTTTTTTACTCAAATTTTTACAGAACATTCAACAGATATTACTGATCAATTTGACATCAAAATTAAAAAAAGTAAAACAAACAAAAGGTAATAATACTGTATGTCCCCCCCTTAATCTAACCCACCTAACCAACCCAGCCTCTCGGTTGGCGGAAAACCCCACAATCGAGAGCCTGAGTCAGCCACGCCCTGGTCCGTTAAAAGGCGAGGGTAGGTTAGTTCAAAGCTACCACCACTTAAATTACATACAAACACGAATTATTTAATTAATTCACACAATCAACACCTCTCACTCACTAATCACCGACGCTTCCATTAATAAGAAATACTAAATTCACACTGATTTAACTTAAATTAGCAAAAGCTATACATTTAATTTAATAAACAAAATTTAAATCTACTGTTTGAATCACATGGTTACATTTAATTATTTCTTTCTGGGTCCTCTCTCTCTCTCTTGCTCTCTCTCCGCCCAGTTACAAGTACTTTCTTAATATTAATTTCTTACCTTAATCTACGGTGCAGGGGTCTAGGAAGGGAGGGGATGCATGCAACAAAAGAAGAATGTACACGTGTCAGAATTGTCCGCCCCGGGGCTCTAACTTCGCTGGTGTCGAGTCGATCCCGAGGTGTGGTTCCGCTACGAGGAGGCTGCTCCAGGCTCCGGCTCCGGCTCCGGTTAGTTGTCCGCCCTCGCTGTCCGTTCCATGGGGTCCGGCTCTGCTCACTTGTCCGCAGGAGGACTCCTCTTGAAATAGTTCGAGCTATTGGTTGCTCTGCCAGTAGACACCGTGTGGAGGAGTGGATTCGGGGGGGGGGGGGTGGGGGGTGGGGGGGTTGGTGCAACACATATTTCCTTTCTACTTCAGTCTTGCCTCTCCCGAGAAATCTTCTCTAAATCAAATCAGGCTCTGTATCCGTCAAAAATCTACATCATTAACTAGGGGTCCCTGGTATAAGTCCCGCCCAAGCCCCTGGTCTACATCTGCTCTAAGGCTGTTGTCTAAACATCTGCTTGGTCTATTTAGAAAAACCTCCGGTCTCAATCTTCGTCAATTAATTTCTCTCGTCAATCTGCCTCTCATCTTAAATCAAATGAGTTTCCCTAACTGGCGTCTAACTCAAATCTCTCTCGAAGTCTGCCCTTCCTCAAAATTTTCCTTTTCTTTTATCCTTTTTTCCAACCTAATAAATTATGTTTCCCCCTGGCCTACTCACGTTTGCTGGGTGCCCCACTTAGCTTTCTAACCAATCCTAACCCATTTATTTAATCCCATGAATAATCATGACCTAACTTTGCCCAATCGAATCATCCCATCCTTTAAAAACAACTTCCTAATTTACATAGCTACCCCTTACCTGGGATGTCACTATCCTTGCCCCGGGATTTCTCCTGCCCTATCTTGTTTACTTTCCAACCCACAACATTACCTAATTAACAGCGAAACTTCCCTCCTACCTGGCTATATTTCCAAAACATGTCCCCGATTCCAATACTAACATAAACTAAAACTTATATCGTTATCTTCTCCTAATATTTCCCTTTACTCCGATTTCCCTTTAATTATTACCTTATATATTTAAAATCTAAATACCATATCACCTAACAAATCAGCTGCGCTGAAAGGGCCATCCACCCTATGAGAGGAAATAAATAAAAATAACATCTATTATATCTTTTTAATTCCTTTACTCTTAACAAGTTCATCCCCGGGCTATATCAATCACAAGGTCACACTTAATGTATTACTTCCAAGCTACCCTGGACCGAGCTTCACCTATCTCATCGCGACCTACTATTATTAAATTTTTCCATTTAATATCCTAATTTAACCTAAACTAAATCTCGAAAATATCAGCCCACTACATTAACATACAACCATCGGCGAGATATCAATCCACAGCGGATAGCTTTATAATTTACCAAATATATCAATTAGTAGGCGGTTTCCAGGCCAAATTTGTATCATCCCGTATTAGTAAAAACATATTCTTTCACATGATTGGTAATAAGAGCGTACATTTCATTTTTTGTGTGTGGGGCGTTTCCCACTACTGGCATTTCACTTTAACTGACTACATGTAATTATATATTCTTCATTTTTGAGATCTTTTTCCGTGACATACCTTTACAAATTTCGGCTTCGCAATACCTTTACAAGAATAAGTAGCCTACACTTTGTTGTAATATTATGCTAAATCAGTTAAACTCCTTTATTGACCGATATATTAGTTTGATGGAGGGAAGCATTCGTTTTTCATTCGTAGAATCCAAATTACAGGGCTGTTCGATCTGATTTTTTTTGTGTGTGTTACATTCATCCCCATCCGTCAACTGGAAACTGTTCAGACGTTTTGTAAACTATAGCTGTTAGTTTTTTTAATGATAACTTTCAAGTCTTAGATACTAACATTTGCTTTGAACTGTACTGTACTTTCCTTTTAAGAAGTATATGCCGTAAATATCCATTTTGAATGAACGCCAACATTACATAACAAAAACATCAACAAAACATCTTCTCTTACTTTCTTTGCAGGTCAGTGTTTCCTGTGCCCAGCAGGTACCCCTGGCCCCCGGGGTGCACCCGGTCCCGCCGGGCTGGCGGGGAGAGACGGGCGCGATGGAAGAGATGCTTCACCTTCACCACTAGGTAATGAATTGACAAAACAAAAGTCTTGGAAAACAATGAATTCTTTCAAAATTGATACAATTATTCATTTTGTACTGTAATATTTATAAATTTGATATGAAAGAATACGATTATTCTCTGCATAACATGATATTACTTTCACAATGTTTCCTATACAATTGGCATGTAAACAAATATATTGAGGAAATAATATAGAATACAAGTAAGTTTGGCACAGACTTAAAATAATTTCAAAATACAAACTGCAGCTCTATTGAACAACAATTTTCGCGAAATTTTCGGGAAAATTCTTCCTATAATGCCACTATAGATTTGTTAATATATGTACATGTACTATACTAGGACGTGAATACATAGTACCGAGACGTTATGTGTTTTGTATAATTTGTTCATATTGCAGCCCAATACGTAGTGGATGTTCCTCACGATTCGGGTCCATCATCAGTTAGAGGTAACCCTGACAACGAACAGTCCTCGACCGCGCCGAGACAACCAGAGGTCTCTAGCAGAAACATATCGCATGGTGGCGCTGTTTACACTCGCTGGGGCAAATCAGAGTGCGCCGATGGGGCGGAGCTTATCTATACAGGTAACCTCAGTAATTTATTAAATCACTCTTTACAGAATATAGATAGGTTGTTGGTTGAAGAATGTTACGCTAAGGATCGACCATGCTACCACACCCTAGCGAATTACAATACAATTCAGTGGCGTAATGAGCATAAACTTTCGGGCGGCCAAAATCAAGTCCGTAATGGCAGGGTTGCCAGCTTTGGGCAAGCGGTGAGTCTGGGACTTTGCGAGTGAGCAAATCCACCGAGCCCGAATGAGCGAAGCGAGCGAGCGAGCGGGGGGTGGGATGGGGGGGGGGGGGGGGGGGGGGTGTGTTCCTCCTCCCACGGTAGGGAGCTTTTGCATTTTTGGACTTGAAACTGTGCAATCTGGTGCATAATTCGCACTTGGCGCATTGTACTATGTGGGTAAGTGTGTCATGATTCTACCCACTGGTCACAAAGTTATATTTTGTTTCATGAAGAAAACATTATTATAAAATATTCACCCCCAAAATAATATTCGCAAAGTGACATATACAGTTCAAACATTGCACCAAATGCCACATTATTTATGATACAACAACATGAACATGGTATACCAGACGTAGACAAGACCGATTCCCGAGGGAGCGAAGCAACCAAGAGGGGGGAGGGTTTGATGGGATGGTGTGATGGGAGGTGGGTGTCCGCCCATGCACGGTAAGGGAGCTTTTGCATTTTTTTAACTTGAAATTATGCAATCTGGTGCATACCTAGGAAGGAAATTTGACTTGACATGAAGTAGAATCTGAGTTACCCGTTCCGGGACGATTTTCAAGTGTAGTCACAAGTATCCGAATTCGAACGATCGGGGATTAAATCTGATATTAATATTAACTTTTTTTTTTACAGTAGCCTACGAGGAAAACATTTTTTTTTCTAAAACTATCAACATCATTCATACAAATATTTCAATGATAATTATTGGTATATGATTGAAGCCTCAAATATAACTTTGGAAAAATCTTATAAAGTTAATTGATCACTGAAGTCCCTTATATTTTAGAAACCCAACTTAGTGCTTAAAGGGATCTAGTAACTTTGTTGACATGTGCAAAAAGTGATGAAGAGTTGATGCAATGTATAGTGTTGTTATCTCATATGTCAACAGGGTATTGTGTGAAAATTTCAAGTCAAATGGACATTGCATGGCCAAGTAATGAGCGAAAATGCAAAGTGATATTGGGTGATATTCACTAACTCACTGCATTCACTTTGTACAGGGATGAAAAACTCGCCCGGAGTTTTTCTTATCTGAATACTTCAATCGTACATATCTTTGTAACGAAAGGGAAATTTGAAAAACCGAAACCTGTCCCATGATTTTATTATTAATACGAATACAACAAGGTATGAGGGGACCGCTAGATCAAAAATTTTATTTTGAGGATTTGGACAATGTTACCAGTCCCTTTAATAGGCCAACAATATTGTCTTTAAAGTACTTCTGAACGTCGTAACCATTTGAAATGTTTTGTTTTGTGTTCATAATAGGAACCGTTGGAGGTGCACATTACACCCACACCGGTAGTGGCTCCAACTATCTCTGTCTTCCCAACGAGCCGATCTATGACGAAGTTGATCAGATTAATGCCGAACGGGGCCTTCTGTATTCTTCCGAGTACCAGACGAGTGCAGCACCTGGGCGTACGCATTCCGTGCATGATCTCACGCCCGTATGTGCGGTGTGCAAGGCACCCGCTACCTATACGAGCGTGTTGATGGTTCCCGCGCGTAACGTGTGCCCTTCGGACGCTTGGCGGCTTGAGTATGCGGGTTACCTGATGTCCGAGAAATACACACATAAGAGGTCAGAGTTCATCTGCGTTGACCGCGCGTTTGAGGCCGAGTCAGGCACGCACGGTGACCAAAATGGCGTCCTTCTGTACATGGTGGAGGCTCGTTGTCTTGCCGGAGGGGGTCTCCCATGCCAGCCGTATATCGATGGTTATGAGCTGACGTGCGCCGTGTGCACCATGTAGGGGTTCTCAGTATCTGACAATGCTAATATACCCGGCAATCGCTGGTTGGTTCAGCATGAATGTCCAGCCGTGGTTTATTATATCAAACTCCTGTGTATATCCCGGAGGTTTCACTTCATATTCAAAGGCGTAACACATGATAGCTAAATATAGAGGTTTAAAATTACCCCCTATTTCAAAGCTTTTCAAAAACATTTTCATAACATCACACCCCTTTTCAACGCAAAAACAGGTACAACACATGGCCTTACAAAATGACCCTAATGTTTGCGTTTAAAAACAGCCCCCTTTACAGGATGTCAAGTGCGTACAAGATTATATATATACAAATGTGCACTTATGATACGGTTGCAGGCTACCTGAGCTCTCAATTTTATATACTCTCCTGGATTAGAGGTCTGGGAGAGTCGTAGCTTGTCGAACCTTGTTGTAGTTCTCAGTGTGTAGAGATGTACAGCTTGTCGCAAGATCTCTGACTCTCATAATTTTCGATGGGCGCCATTTTGGGACTAGCTCATCTATGGGATGGCAGAACACCTTCACAATGCTCTATGTTGCTATGCTCACATTTCGCGAACATCGTCATAGATCATGTAACCCTTTTTTAGAAAATATACCTTAATTTTCGAAGTTCGCGAACATTGTCATGAAAATATATCCTATTTATAATATCCGCGCAAATCAAATTTCGCGAACATATGCTAAAAACACCTCTGTTTACTCGATTCGTCAATGTGTATTGACACCCCGCGGCTTCAGTATCAATGTCCTGATGTGGTTTTACATACCTTCTGTGCATTGTGACGTGTCTATATATATATTTTACAATAACTGAATGGATTTTTAAACCTATGGTTAACTCTAATATACAGTATATACTCATACCCACATTAAGGTAATTCCTGTTTTTAATCCATTGGGGCATGTGGGTTCTAAATTTGTCTCCCGGTCGTCTCTACGTGAGCGAGTGGTTTGTCTATCATGATTATGCATGAATGACTAGTATACAACGCTCTGAGCATGATGAGCATAGAGATTGTCATACGTGGTATGTTCATGTACGGGGCGCAGCCCCGTAGCCAGGATTTGTCAAGGGGGGGGGGGGGGGGGGGGGCTAAGTTGTTAATTACACATGCGAGTTATAACAATACTCTTTATCATACTCTTTATCACATACTCTTTTATAACATATTCTTTATCATTGTACAATTCTATGTACAAGGCACCCCTGGTGGTTTCCCCAAGTCGGCAGGAAAGACGTATATATGGGTCATAGGAATTCAAGACTTCTTTTTTCCTGCCAGGCGACTTGGGAAGGCTCACCAGGCCAGGGGTGCTTTCTACCGTGAATTCACTGTTCGATTTGTACTTTCACATTGTACTTTGTATGAAATGCCGAATAAATAATAATAATGATAATAATAATAATTTCATCACACCTTTTCCTGTTATTTTGAATTGCTTTCCAGCCGGTTTAATAGCAAATATCTCGAATTGGAATTAAACAAATGTTTTTCATCTGATCTTTACTTTATACCCCATATGTCTGTTGCGTTATCAATTAAAACGTGATCCATATTAAATACTTGTTTTGTATCCTTTTATTTTGAATAGAAATCTTGCTACTTTGTATATCTAAATTAGATAAAACGTAGCAAGATATGTGTTTGTGTGTGTCTTATTTTGCTGAATTTGCGTGTGTGTGTGTGTGTGTGTGTGTGGGTTTTGCAAATGAAATATCATTGTCTGACTTTATCAGTCGGTGACGTGGTGCATGCATGCTTCCAAGTATGATGGTTGGGTGGATATTTTGGATTGTTTTGAAGGGATCTAGTAACTTTGTTGACATGTGCAAAAACTGACGAAGAGTTGATACACTTTTTTATTATCAAGGAAATTTAATATTATTGTTGTATAATTCATTAGAAGTCTGACATTTGTGCATTTTTGTTCTCGAATATTGTTTTCATTCAAAAACACTACAAATGGCTCTCCATAACTTTAAGCCCAACCTAAATTTAAGTTCAACTTAAAATCTTTGTAAATTGAGCTTTCAGAATACGGCCCCTTCTCTCTAGATATAAGCTTGGGTAACTTCTCACGTTCAGTGGCGTAGCCCGTATGGGGGGGGGGGGGGGGGGGGGGGCACGACAGTGGCGTAGCTAGAAATCGCGCGCTTAAACACGATTGTTTACTGTAGGTCAATGCCTGCTACGTTACTGCCTACTGCATACTGTCCACCTATATGTATATAGGTATACCATTGAATAAAATACGAATCTTTCATTATGACTATATGATAATTAAAATTTCATACTTTCGACGCTCGTTTGACATTGTCTCTCTGTTAAGCCTGCGTCTGTGTTTGCATTATATTCAATATCGTTCTCTCAGTCTTTATTTCTCTGCCGATCTATCGGGAGTATGCACGTACAAACATTTTATGTCCCCGAAAGCTGTGTTAAACCCACGCGTTGACTCGTCAAGGTTATGGGCTGTAAATTATTATTATTAACATACGGCCCAAGATCATTATCTTTATTGCTTTCATATTTGTAAATGTTGTTTTTATGATATTTGTTCGATATCTTTCTTTCCATCTTATCAAAAACCATGTTCCCGAACATGCCTAAGGATGTGTTTTACCCACACATTGACTCGTCCAGGTTACGACCTGTAAATCAATTTTAACATACGGTCCGACATGGGGTGGAATTCACAAAGGAGCTTTGTAGGAGGTTTGTACAAACCATGTTTTTTTATTACCATGGTTACATCTATGGAATGCCATTTGTAAACTGATGGAGAAAGAATGTAAACTCCTTACTTGTTAACAATGTTGATGGTACACATTTACAAAATGCACCAAATAAATGTTTGTCTTCTCATATGGTGAAATTTGCTGGTAAGCAAGCTCTAACAGTCATATCATTATACATTATTAATTGTTTTACTTGTATACGAGCAGCTTTCCATATATATGTAGACGTGGAGTGGCAAGATCGGTAGAGCGCGCGCTTTCTGATCTCGAGATCCCGAGTTCGAACCCTGCCCATTCCGTTTGTCCTTCAGCAAGACAATTAATCCACATTGTTGCTCTCTACCAAGGAGTATAAATGGGTACTTGGTCGGGTGTTAACTAGCCTTCAGCGCCCGTTGGGCAGCTTGAGCTAGTATGCTCCCTTGGGAGTTGAGCTGGTGCACAATATAATTGTGTTGGGTTTGAACTGTACCTGATGACCAAGGGTAATAATGCGCCTCTGAATAGGGCACCTAGATACATGGCGCTCTATAAATGCTATATATTATTATTATTATTAGACCATGGTCAAACCATGGTTTGTACAAACCTCCTACAAATCTCCTTTGTGAATCCGGGCTCATATCTGTATTGCTTTCATAAATGTTGTTTTCGTGATATTTGTTCGATATCTTTCTTTCCATCTTATCAAAACCATGTTCCCGAACATGCCGAATGATGTGTTTTACCCACACGTTGACTCGTCAAGGTTACGAGCTGTAAATCATTATTATGAACATACGGCCCAATATTATATCTTTGTAAATGTTGTTTTGATTATATTTGTCCGATATAGTTCTTTCCGACTTTTTTCCGCAATCTGTCGGGAATATGCACGTACAAAATGTCCCCGAAGGATGTGTTTAACCCACACGATGACTCGTCCAGGTTACGAGCTGTAAATCAATATTAACATACGGTCCGACATCATATCTTTATTGCTTTTGAGTCTGTCGTATTTTGTATTAATCTTTATTTTCTTCTTTTTTCCGTCAATTATTTTGCCAATCTTTCGAGAATCCGGGATTTTTGAGAAATGTTCCCGAGTCACTTGTTTACAGGCCAAACAATAATTAATATCTAGCTGCGCGGTGGTATCACCTTTATACAGGAATCCATGCTGACAGGTTTTCGGAACATATTCAATAAACCGTCTTCACAAATACTGTATTTTTTCTTGTTCTTTACATTGTTCAGTTCGCCTTTTTGTAGCATTTCTTTTAAATCACATTTTCTTGATATTTTTTATAATACCTCTACATAAATAACATCTACTAGGAAGATTAGCTGCTGCAAAATACCGGATGCCTTCTAATTGTTATGGTCTACGGTTATGATTTGATAGTCTAATATATTTGTTAATACATTCTTGAAATTCATTTTCTCCGTTTGGTAATAAATACTATTTCTTTGTCCCAATTAATGTGTTGTTGCTTTCCAATTTCATATTCACATTTTACATTTCCTACTGCTCAAGTCTTCTTGAGTTCGCGATTGCCAGAAATTTTCCCGTTTCACCTCTTCACGGCGGACAATGTTCCCTTTCTCAGAATCCTTAATCTTTGGATTCCTAATATTGCTATTTCGAAGCTGAAAGAAATTTCCCCTTTTTGAACACTTGTTTAACATGTGTATGGCAGCTCCGTTGGTCGATGTCGACACATTGTTCTACCCCACTGCAGTGATATAAGTTAAAGCGGTACACAGTTCTGGTTTAGAGGGCGTTTCGAAAAATAATTGTTTTTAAATGAAAAAGAGCAAAGAAAATGGGATTTCTCCGGGATTCGAACCCGAGATCTCCTAGTGCGGTGCTTGTTCCGGAAACCCCTTAGTTTTCAAAGTTTCTCTATAATCATCTGAAATGAATGTTTGGGACCAACTTTTATTCCATAATTTAAGAAAATATTTGTAAATCCTACACATTTCTGAAAATATACTAAAATGGTTTTTAAATTGTTTTTGGTGATCTATCTATCTGTCTATTGAATAACTATTTTTTACCATTATCACATTCACACCTTGTGATTTAGAAAATGGTTAAAACTTGAGGTGTTTGGAGGGCGCACTCTAATGTTAACAGCAGCTTTGAATGAAAACAGCCCTGTAACATAGCCGTGTATATGTTTTTTTCTACCATTCAAGCATCATTTAATTATAGTTTTAATGATAACTGACAAGTTTTAGGTACTACAATTATGTTTGACATAAACTATACTATCCCTTTAACTTAAAGGGATCTAGTAACTTTGTTGCCGTGTGCAAAAAGTAATGAATGGTTGATACAATATATATTGTTGTTATATATGTCCACTGGGTATTGCGTGAACATTTCAAGTTAAATGGACGTTATATGGCCGAGTAATGAGCAAAGGTGCAAACGAATATTCACTTACTCTTTGCCCTGACTTTGTACACGGTTACGACTATCCAGTAGATAATTTAACATCTGAACACTTCAATCGTAAATATCTTTCTAACAAAATGCAAATTCGAAAAACCAAAACATGTCCCATGCTTCTATATTGTTAATACAAATACAACAAGGTATGATGGGCCGTTAGAATTCGAATGAAATTTTGAGGATTTGGACAATGTTACTAGATCCCTTTAACCAAACTATTCGGGATTTCGAGACTGTTTTCTCTTTCACTTGCTTATGAGCAGATGGTTGATGTTTGAATATTTTACCCCATGCGTTGGTATAAATCTCTATATACTGCTCTAATACGTCATACTTAGTGTTAAACGTTCTTTCTGACTTTGTATGGTTTGGTTTATGATCAGTTGGTCGATCACGGGCGTCGATCTGTCATTGATACCCATTGATCAGGGGGGGATGATCCATTCATCGATCCCCCCTGATGAATGGGTATTACGTAAGTATCGACGCCCATGGGTCGATGGGTACATAATCTACCCCATATGGTGATATGTCCTTCACTCATACGTCATGATTGTATTTTGTATGTATTTTTTGATTTTATCCAGTTTGTTTTATTTTTTATTTTTTTTAATTTAAATTTTTTTTTTGGGAGGGGTGTCTTTCGAGACTCCGGGACCCTCAGAAGTTTCCCCTTTCCCTTGTTTCTGATTGGTCAATGGCAGCTTATTCAATTTCACACGGTGCTATAATAATGTACATGGTATCTATATAGATATGATTCGCACTACAATCATATTTCACAGTTTGTCGTGAACTTTTTCCGAGAGAATGAGCATTTTATGCATTTATATTATTCTCGTCGGATCCAGTAAGAAGGGCACAACATTTTTTGAAATCAGATTTGACAGGTATGCGAGCACTAATTGGTGGTGAATTTTTCTTATTTTCCTTTAGTTCTTTTAGTTCTAGAAGTTATTTTAGTACATTTTACTGGTAATTTTCCTCCGTAAACTTCGATTTATTTTTCCTGCAGCTACTTTATTGTGAGCAATGGGTTCAAAATAAACTTCAGTATTGGTTCATTCTTAAAATAGTGTGATTTCCACTACGGAGGAAAATTACATTTGTCTTCAAATATCCATTGCATAAGTTTAGGTCGCTAATGCATTATATATTCATATTTCTACGCTTTTCTTGCAGGAGATAATCGCTGTCTGATTCTATAAAGATGGCGGTCGGTTTCAAGCATGCTACCCTCACGATCCTCGTCATCATCGTCGATATCATCGCAAGAGAGCCCGTAATCATCGAAGCCGGGACACTGTCATCAGGAGGTTCGGACACGTACAGCGGTCGTCCGACGTCGACCAAAGTCTATGACCACCAACCGACACCGTCCGACCTGGAGCAGATTGAGATGCTTCGAGATCGAATCGCAAAATTGCAGGTGAGTGCGTTTTGTTTTTGCATCGGGCGGCGGTGCTACGACGGTGCTATGACAGTTGACATCGTGCTCTGCGATTAAATAAATAAACAATACTAATAAACCGATTGCATGTTGACTTCTGTTTATTTGTATTCGGGTATTTGTAAACTTTTTGACCTCATTGTGTTTTAAAACTTGTATCAATTATTTTCAGTTTGCTAAGCCCCACCTCATAAAGGGATCATGTAACATTGTCCAAATCCTTAAATCTTACTTCGAAATCTACCGATTCATTCATACTGACTTCAAAACAATTCTAAGTTGAACTTATATTCTGAGTTGGAATTAGAATTATGATAGGCCACCGTCCCTAAAAAAAGACATAATATAAATATTCAGGTAGACTTTTATGAAATGTTACTTCCAAAACATGAAATCTCCATGACAAAAGAAAAGTCGACGATTTTATCGAAATGTTATGTCTTCTTCAAAACTCAATTTCACAAAACACCTAACATGACTAACGGCTTTCCATAATTTTGTAGACTTATAATAAAGTTCAACTTAAAGTCTTCGTGAAACATTAATCCCCACTAGTATCATTCGCATGATATATTTTATCATGATAACCACAGAGTGACGTCACTGACATCGTCCAGTCTTTCTCCGCACTGGACATCGTTTCCAAGCACCCCTCGATGATGAAGAACCTCGACGTCGAAACACGGGATGGTGATCGTGATCATGACGGTGGTCGTAGTCGACCACGGCGGGACTTGGATGCCTCCCTCGGTCTTCCGACGGAGGCACCATCTTCATCGAACGTGCAGGGAGCAGGCTCCGACGTCAAGTTCCCCAACTTCCCGGGGTATCTCGGACCCTATGGGGGCCCGATGTATTCAGGTATGATAGTTCAAGTACCGTAGCTCAACCAGTAACGGATCACTTCTCAGTGCATACTATTTCTTGCTATGACAAATTATTTATCGTACATCGTTGGAAAGCTAAAATAGTGTTGATTTAAAGGGATAGTTGAGTATTGGTCAAACTTAACTTTAGTAACCAAAACCTACACCATTACAGTACAAAGTAATAGTTATAACTTCACCATGCTCGAAAAGCATACACAATTACAAACGACTAAGTAAAACCCCTGTTATCATTCAAAAAGAGCCGTTACAACTCAAGAGAGCGCTATTTAAAAACAAATCATTGGTTTTAGCCTTTTTCATACAAAAATGTGCATTTAATGTTTGTTAAAATAATGATTCAATAGAGATATCATCAACGACTTTTTAAAAACCTATTCTGATTTTTTTCAAAGTAATCTTCGAGCATTTTTGTTAATTTTTCTAAAAAGTCTAATATCGCCCGTTGATTGCCGGTGAAGAACATTTTGAATAAAGTTTATTATGTCATTAAAATTGTTTGTTCTTTCGAATTTGACAGTGAGTTTTTCATTATCTCACAAAAAAATATCGGGGGGCACTTCGGGAAATTCCAATACTCAACACTACCTTTAAACTCATTCCGCCGCTAATACGCAAGTAGGCTCGCGTTTTACGGACCCCTAATTACGCTCTATACCAGTAACGGATCACCACTTTACCAGAACGGAATCACCTGGCTTCATTTGACAATTAATTGACCAGTTATCTTAATGTTTTCATCAAAGTGTTTGCCAATTATCAATTTATATCCAGGGAAAGATTTTTAAACTTGCTTCCTTCTGTAATTATGAAGATTTAAAATATGATTATATGATCCGTACGGAATGTTAGCAAAAAAAAAAAAAAGCTCGAATGTTCATACATTTTTTACAAATAATTGTAATACGTGTGGTTTGCGGTTGCACCATGTGAGATGGGTGGATTGGTGAGTCCTGAAAAGGACTATGGTAGTCCTAGAAAGGACTGTTGGTAGTCCTAGAAAGGACTGTTGGTGTAGTCCTAAAAAGAACTGTTGGTATTCTTTCTAGGAGAGTCCTAACAAGAACTGTTGGTAGTCCTAGAGAGGATTGTTGATAGTCCTAGAATAATTTTATATTTTTAAGTAAGAAATATCACATATTATAGTGAAATAAATTTGTTAGAGCAATACAAATTAATTCTGATCATTCATTTTGATATTTATGGTTTTGAAAATTGGGTGGTCCGTTACTGTTAGAGTTTATTCCTGCTTGTTATATACATTAATAATTGCCCTTTTTTCTTTTTTTTTTTTACTATAAGCCTGCTTCCAAAGTCCCACCTGACATCTAAAGAAAATGTTGGATTTTTTATATTTTTCTTGAAAATCTGAAATCTGAAAATTTTGTCACTAGATGATTCTTTTTTAATTCTAATTTCTCTCGTTTGCACGATGATCATGTAACTAAGGCCAAAAAAAAAAATTGTTGGATTGGAGTAACGGGCAACCAAAAATTAGGGTAGGTAGGTAGGGTTTTTTTGTTTTGTTTTTCAGGATTCGCACAAATACACAAAAACACACATATAACACACACATAACACATATCGCAATTGGATTTTTTTTTTTTAATCAAATACTATCACTCGGATATCAAATTAAATTTATGAATTACCTTTAGATTGCTTGCTTTCCGTTGAATATTGGAAATCGCGTTTGAAATCGGGTATAAAACCGGCAAAGATTATTCAACGGTTGAAACTTGAAATATGAAAGTGTGATGGCAAAGATGAACAGCACTCTGTTGCTGTCATGACTGGTTCAATTTAGAACTGTTACAGCTTGACATAGACTGAAAATTCAGTATTTTCAGCTGATAGTAAAATTATATCACATGACATTCTAAAACTTGTTGAATCTGCGTTTGTTTCTGATGAGGCAAATCAGGAGGTCCTCGGCCAATAACCGTCAGGCAACACAAAATCAATGCGAAAGTCGGATTTTGGGGATCGAGAGCTCTTTTTAGGCAATTATGCAAGGGTATCTTTAGGGATTTCGTGATCAAAATCTAACAAACGAATGGGGTTAAAACTTCTCAGATGTGATCTAGCTGAGTTGAAAATACCGGCAAACGAAAAATAAACGAAAATTAACTATTCAGGTGTAAGAAAAATGAGAATGATTTTGATGCCGCCTATTTTTCCGAGAGGTGCCGCTCAGTGGCCGAGAAAAGTGCTTCTAAAAATCGTCCGCGCGCACGTAGTATTCAAATCGCTAAACAAAAAAAAAACACTGCGATTATAAATGCCTGGCATTTGTTACAGATATCAAACTATACCATTTGGATACACTTTTATTATTGAAAAGGACATTCCGATTTACATTTCATGTTATGCAAAATGGTGCTGTGTAATGGTTGAGACACGGTGTATCGGTTTCTTTTCTCTTGGTTTGCAGGCCAGTGTTTCTTATGCCCGGCAGGTACACCGGGCCCCCGGGGTGCACCTGGTCCCTCCGGGCTACCCGGGAGAGACGGGCGCGATGGACGAGACGCTTCGCTTACACCACCAGGTAAAGAAATTGACAATGTCAAAAAAACACCTAACATGACTAACGGCTTTCCATAATTTTGTAGACTTATAATAAAGTTCAACTTAAAGTCTTCGTGAAACATTAATCCCCACTAGTATCATTCGCATGATATATTTTATCATGATAACCACAGAGTGACGTCACTGACATCGTCCAGTCTTTCTCCGCACTGGACATCGTTTCCAAGCACCCCTCGATGATGAAGAACCTCGACGTCGAAACACGGGATGGTGATCGTGATCATGACGGTGGTCGTAGTCGACCACGGCGGGACTTGGATGCCTCCCTCGGTCTTCCGACGGAGGCACCATCTTCATCGAACGTGCAGGGAGCAGGCTCCGACGTCAAGTTCCCCAACTTCCCGGGGTATCTCGGACCCTATGGGGGCCCGATGTATTCAGGTATGATAGTTCAAGTACCGTAGCTCAACCAGTAACGGATCACTTCTCAGTGCATACTATTTCTTGCTATGACAAATTATTTATCGTACATCGTTGGAAAGCTAAAATAGTGTTGATTTAAAGGGATAGTTGAGTATTGGTCAAACTTAACTTTAGTAACCAAAACCTACACCATTACAGTACAAAGTAATAGTTATAACTTCACCATGCTCGAAAAGCATACACAATTACAAACGACTAAGTAAAACCCCTGTTATCATTCAAAAAGAGCCGTTACAACTCAAGAGAGCGCTATTTAAAAACAAATCATTGGTTTTAGCCTTTTTCATACAAAAATGTGCATTTAATGTTTGTTAAAATAATGATTCAATAGAGATATCATCAACGACTTTTTAAAAACCTATTCTGATTTTTTTCAAAGTAATCTTCGAGCATTTTTGTTAATTTTTCTAAAAAGTCTAATATCGCCCGTTGATTGCCGGTGAAGAACATTTTGAATAAAGTTTATTATGTCATTAAAATTGTTTGTTCTTTCGAATTTGACAGTGAGTTTTTCATTATCTCACAAAAAAATATCGGGGGGCACTTCGGGAAATTCCAATACTCAACACTACCTTTAAACTCATTCCGCCGCTAATACGCAAGTAGGCTCGCGTTTTACGGACCCCTAATTACGCTCTATACCAGTAACGGATCACCACTTTACCAGAACGGAATCACCTGGCTTCATTTGACAATTAATTGACCAGTTATCTTAATGTTTTCATCAAAGTGTTTGCCAATTATCAATTTATATCCAGGGAAAGATTTTTAAACTTGCTTCCTTCTGTAATTATGAAGATTTAAAATATGATTATATGATCCGTACGGAATGTTAGCAAAAAAAAAAAAAAGCTCGAATGTTCATACATTTTTTACAAATAATTGTAATACGTGTGGTTTGCGGTTGCACCATGTGAGATGGGTGGATTGGTGAGTCCTGAAAAGGACTATGGTAGTCCTAGAAAGGACTGTTGGTAGTCCTAGAAAGGACTGTTGGTGTAGTCCTAAAAAGAACTGTTGGTATTCTTTCTAGGAGAGTCCTAACAAGAACTGTTGGTAGTCCTAGAGAGGATTGTTGATAGTCCTAGAATAATTTTATATTTTTAAGTAAGAAATATCACATATTATAGTGAAATAAATTTGTTAGAGCAATACAAATTAATTCTGATCATTCATTTTGATATTTATGGTTTTGAAAATTGGGTGGTCCGTTACTGTTAGAGTTTATTCCTGCTTGTTATATACATTAATAATTGCCCTTTTTTCTTTTTTTTTTTTACTATAAGCCTGCTTCCAAAGTCCCACCTGACATCTAAAGAAAATGTTGGATTTTTTTTATTTTTCTTGAAAATCTGAAATCTGAAAATTTTGTCACTAGATGATTCTTTTTAAATTCTAATTTCTCTCGTTTGCACGATGATCATGTAACTAAGGCCAAAAAAAAAAATTGTTGGATTGGAGTAACGGGCAACCAAAAATTAGGGTAGGTAGGTAGGGTTTTTTTGTTTTGTTTTTCAGGATTCGCACAAATACACAAAAACACACATATAACACACACATAACACATATCGCAATTGGATTTTTTTTTTTAAATCAAATACTATCACTCGGATATCAAATTAAATTTATGAATTACCTTTAGATTGCTTGCTTTCCGTTGAATATTGGAAATCGCGTTTGAAATCGGGTATAAAACCGGCAAAGATTATTCAACGGTTGAAACTTGAAATATGAAAGTGTGATGGCAAAGATGAACAGCACTCTGTTGCTGTCATGACTGGTTCAATTTAGAACTGTTACAGCTTGACATAGACTGAAAATTCAGTATTTTCAGCTGATAGTAAAATTATATCACATGACATTCTAAAACTTGTTGAATCTGCGTTTGTTTCTGATGAGGCAAATCAGGAGGTCCTCGGCCAATAACCGTCAGGCAACACAAAATCAATGCGAAAGTCGGATTTTGGGGATCGAGAGCTCTTTTTAGGCAATTATGCAAGGGTATCTTTAGGGATTTCGTGATCAAAATCTAACAAACGAATGGGGTTAAAACTTCTCAGATGTGATCTAGCTGAGTTGAAAATACCGGCAAACGAAAAATAAACGAAAATTAACTATTCAGGTGTAAGAAAAATGAGAATGATTTTGATGCCGCCTATTTTTCCGAGAGGTGCCGCTCAGTGGCCGAGAAAAGTGCTTCTAAAAATCGTCCGCGCGCACGTAGTATTCAAATCGCTAAACAAAAAAAAAACACTGCGATTATAAATGCCTGGCATTTGTTACAGATATCAAACTATACCATTTGGATACACTTTTATTATTGAAAAGGACATTCCGATTTACATTTCATGTTATGCAAAATGGTGCTGTGTAATGGTTGAGACACGGTGTATCGGTTTCTTTTCTCTTGGTTTGCAGGCCAGTGTTTCTTATGCCCGGCAGGTACACCGGGCCCCCGGGGTGCACCTGGTCCCTCCGGGCTACCCGGGAGAGACGGGCGCGATGGACGAGACGCTTCGCTTACACCACCAGGTAAAGAAATTGACAATGTCAAAAAAAAAATGATTTCAAAATGGACACAAATATGAATTATGGACTATACACTTCATCAAACGACATTCTTTGTTGTTCTTTATTATGTGGGCCTTAAATGGATCTAGTAACTTTGTTGATAAGTGAAAAAGTGATGAGTGGTTGATAAAATGTGAATTTGTGTGCTCTGAATTCTGATATGACCACAAAGTAAAATTTGGATATATTTTTTGGCTGAGATATGAGCAAAAATGCAAAGTGATAACTCATTGCACTTACTTTGAACACGACTTAAATTATCCCGTAGACAATTTAACATTTGAACACTTCAATCGTAAATACCTTTTGAATGCAATGGCAATTATAAATACCGAAACCTATCCCGTGCTTTTATTGTCAATGCGAATATAATAAGGTATAGGAGGACCACTAGAGTTCCAAGTAAGTTTTGAGGATGTGGACAATATTACTAAATTCTCAAGGAATAGTGTGAATATTGTTTCCTTTAGTATATACGTGAATTGTTTCAAAATGTACACATAATATAAATCATGGACTATACAATGTATCAAACGCCATTCTTCATTGTTCTGTATTATTTGGGCCTTTAGTATAGTGTGAATATGTTTTCCTTTAATACATGAATACCGACACTGTATGTGTTTTGTATCACATATATATTTAATTTGATACGTTTACCATTTGTTCATATTATATCGCAATACGTAGTGGACGTTCCCCACGATACTGGTCCATCATCATATAGCGGTAACCCTGGCTACGAACAGTCCTCGACCATGCCGAGACATCCAGAGGTCACTAACAGAAACATATCGCATGGTGGCGCTGTTTACACTCGCTGGGGGAAATCTGATTGCGCCGATGGGGCGGAGCTTATCTATACAGGTAACCTATATAATTCAGTAAATCACAAACGTTTATAGAATATGCAAGAAAATGCTACAAGTAATAAGACTTTGTTCGTAATGACATTTGATAACAACAAATTGGCAATACATGTACAAGTGTCAATTACTGTTTAAAGAATATACTCATTAATGAGGTTTACCGTCTATTTAGTATGCGATCAGAGGTGAATGAAGATTCACATATAATATTTTGCGATACTGTGTACAGTGATAAATGGACTAAAGAAATAATGACTCGACACATTATTTTGGTAATCTTTTTCAATTAGTTTTAAATGTAAATAGATATTAGAGTTCAGTGCCAAATTTAATATAAATTACATGCCTCGTTGAATACCGAGCATCCAACCAAGTGGCTGGTAAGTTGGTGGGTGAGATCGATCTCCAGTTGAACGCCTGCTAGTTGATTGTTGAGTTGGTTAGTGAGTTAGATATCTCATTGTATACCGAGCATCCGGTAAAGTGGATGACCAGTGAGTTTGGTGGCGAGTTTGTTTAATAGTGAGTTTGATGTCGAGTTGAATGCTTAGTTAAATTTCGAGTTTGTTGGCGTGTCGAATGGCAAGATGAATTGGGAGTTAGATGACAATTAGTCGGGTGCATAATTGAGTGTCGAGTTGGTTAGTGAGTTGGGTGCCGAATTCGCCTGTTAAGTTTGGCGCATCATGGGATGACGAGTTGGGTGCCTATTTGAGTATTGAGTTGGTTGTGGAGTTGAGGGCGAGTTCGGCGCCGAATTATTTTGGCGAGTTGGGTGCTGCATGGGATACTGTGTTGATTGCCAAATTGTGTTGACTTAGGTGTTATTCTGGCGAGTTGGGTATCTACTTCGTAGGTGAGTTGGATAGTTGGATAGCAAGTTGGGTGCCGAACTAGTCGAGTTTGAAGTTCGTGGGTGAGATGGATTGCGAAATTGGTGTCGAGTTGAGTGTCTAGTTCAGTATCGATTATATTGGGAGTAGATGACGAGTTGGATGCCTACTTGAGTGTGTCGAGTTGGTTGGTGAATTTGTTGGTGAGTTGGATGGAAAGTTGGTTGCCGAATTCGATGTAGAGTTTGGCGCCAAATGCAATGACGATAGAATTAGGTGCCTAGGTGAGTATCAAGTATAGTTGGTGAGTTGGATGGCGAGATGGATGCCTAGTTGGGTGTCGAGTTGGACGATGAGATCGGCGCCGAATCTTGTTGGTGAGTTGGGCGCTTCATGAAATGCCGTGGTGGGAACTAAAATGAGTGTTGACTCAGGGAAGCGGAAGTCTAGACAATAGCGTGATTTCGTTGTTACATGTTGACTAGTCGCCTCGCCGGCGACCCAAACGACGGTCACCGTGTCTTGTTTATGACGTCATACTCTTGCATAGCGATTGCGTACGATGCCAAGCCAATGGCACAAACATGTGTTTGGCCTGTTTGTAAAGTATGAAATGAATTAAATGAATGCAAACGTCTACATTTTATTGTACGGCATCGTCTATCACTACGGCATGCCGTGGCGATGTCCATGGGCCAGGGTCGGGCAAGAAATGGTTAGGCTTAGCCGACTGCATGTGCTTCCTATGCGTGCCTGTGTTCGTGCGAGCGCGGCATGATTGAACGAGCGTCAACGTGTGAAAACGAAAAGGTAACGAATGACAGTCAACGTGCCTAGTCAACAAAGTGCAGTAGGGCTCACTCTCCACTGGTTGACTTAGGTGTTGCTATGGCGAGTTGAGTGGTCTTGTTGAGTGTCGAGTTGATTGTCGAGTTAATTGGTGAGTTGGATGGCGATCGAGTTAGACGCCGGTGTTACAGGAATAAGTGTCCATCTAGGGAGAATTGTCATTGACGTCATTCGGACGGTTTAAAAAACCTTTTTCGGTCCGTTTTCGAGCCTTCATACAAACGGAGACACACATGTATATAGACTCAAACACAAATATACACACATACATACGGACAATCAATTTATTCATACTACACACTTAACTCATTCATGACGTGTGTTGGTGTTAATTCAATAAAATGAACTTTAATAAATACAAATTGAACTAATATGCCACGACACATTGCTTTTACACATGACACACACACTTCTACAGTGTGCCTGTGAAAGATATCCCTTGTTTAAAGGGATAGTTGAGTTTTGGTAGAGATCAGAGAGTACCGTTTTGGTCAAACTGAAGGTTAGTAACCCAAACCTGTACCATTACATTACAAACTAATAGTTATAACTCCACCATGCTCGAAAGGTATACACAATTACAAACGACTAGGTAATTAGCCTGTTATCATTCAAAAAGAGCAGTTCAAAATCGTAAGGGCGCTTTCTAAATTATCATTGGTTTCACCCATTGCTAATACAAAATTGTGCACGTGATGTTTTGTTATTAAAATGATTAGAGAGATCATCAACAACTATTAAAAAACATCTTTTGTACATTTTTGAAAAGTTTAAGCATTTTTTTCAACTGCTGGTTCAAAATTATTTTTATTATTGAGAGGGTCAACATGTTATATTTATGGATATTTCAGCCATCTCTGAACCGATTTTTATCAAATTAAGTTTCTTCTGTCCTTAAAATGGTATGCTCTTTCAAATTTGACACTCAGTTTTCATTACCTCACAACAAAAATTATGTGCAGCGCCCTCTATACCAAAACTCAACTATCCCTTTAAATTTCCCCTGGACACATGAACACCGGATTGTGATAGCGAGTTGGGCGCATACCGTAAAAGTTTGACTAGAGGCGCTACTTTCTCACAGTATTAGCAGGTATTATCAACAGCCCCAGCCCCGTCCACAAGGATCTAGTATAATGAATATGTATCTAGCCCTTTGTCAACGATCTTCGAGCAGGTCTTAATGAATATTCATGATAGCATAATCATGTAAAATTGAGAAGAGGTAAACGTTACTTAGGGTAAAAAACCCACCAAGCAAGCAGAAGTAGCTCTTGGGTCGGTGGTTGGTGCAAATCATTCTAGGCATGGCGGTATGGCGGTATGTAAAGCCGTAGGTTCAAGTCGCATTGGATTAATTATGTTTTTATACTTCGATTTCATAGGAAATTTTGTTTTAACAAATGCCACCGTTTTGTGCATAGGAATAGGAAGGAAAATCATGTACTTTTTGTCAGATACACAATTATGACATTCAGGTGAAATAATGGCATTCCCTGTCCCACCCCACCACACCCCACCCACACACACACAAACACAATAGTTAAGAGTCGTGTAGGCGGGGGGGGGGGGGGGGGGGCATGGGCGTCGATCTGTCATTGATACCCATTCATCAGGGGGGATGATCTATTCATCCATCCCCCTGATGAATGGGTATTACGTAAGTATCGACGCCCATGGGGGGGGGGGGGGGGGGGGGTGCATGTCCGTCGCCAAAAATGTTCGAGGCCGAGACCGAGACCACTTATTCAGTTGTTTCCCCAAGGCCGCCAAATAGTGGTAAAGGGGGAAGGGGCAACTTGTAACTTGTAACGTGTTTTTAAAATAATGTTTGTTATGAATTTTCGACACCCTTGGGCCTTGGTCCATTTAACGATGTCTCTCAAGCTACCCATCATCCTTCCCCTTCGACCCCTCCAAAATATTTCACTGAACATCACGACCAGTAAATCAATGAGGATTACGTATTGTATTAGAATTACTTTAAGAAAATACGCGCCTTAAAGCCAAATCCCCTAAATGCTGGTAGATAACAATTACAAATAATTCAATCAAATTAAACATGTTAAATAGCAATGTAGCTATCGAGTATGTATGTACAACATGCATTCTGCCTCATAGCCATTGGTTCCTGATATGTTTGAATAAGGGAATGTGTTTTACATTAACATGTTATAGTATTTTCACAAATCATTCCATAGAAAATATTCCATGTACAAATATTTATTACAAAATCGCTCTATATTTAAGCATTATGTTCATCTAATAAGGTAACTAGTTTTCTCTTTCCAGTTGAATTTCTATTCATCACGATCACCTGTTTGGTTTCCATGTGATTCTTTTGTTATCATATTTTACGACGCACACTGAAGCTGTTACTAGGCAGATAAACCTCGTACAAGCAGTCGATCTGTTTGAATATTACGTAACTATGCATTATAGCGCTCTCTGCATGATAGTCCATTTTGTAATGGCATATTATGCCGTTGATTTACAGTCGATTAAGTGATCGAGGTTATCCCAGATGTCGTCATATTTTGAAGCACTTGGGCAAGAAAATATAGTAGCGATCTTGTCTATCGGAGGAGAAATGTTGTCCCTTTATCAATCTGAGTGGACTTTGGGGCCAACAATTGATTTATATTGGGATTACAGATACTTGCTAACTTTATTCTGGTATTAACGTGTGTGAGGTGTGTGCGCTTTGTGCGTACTGTATTTGAATGAATGCAAACAAAACCAATCATGAAAACATTGTTTTTAAATGCAGGTTACAAAAGAAACAAATGAATTGAAACAATTTAAAACAAAATAAATAAAAGAATATAATGAACAAAAAATGACGAGAAAAAAAGTGAAATGAAAGGAGAATGACACAAAACAGGGAAACAGAACCAACAACTAATACTATTAAAAAAAACGCAGGACTTCATTTGGGTGGATTTGATCCGCGTACTTTGAGATCTAAAAACAGACCAATACCATCTACCGTTGAACCACGTTCTGAAGCGGAATTTAAAGCATATTCTTTCAGCCCTTTCACACATCTTCGACATGTTTCATTCATGCTTATGTATAATTATTCAGAACAAGTGTACGATCTATTGCATTATTTGAGGCGCTAGGAGGAACATTATTGTTCGAACTGTATTATTCTGTCCAAGCAATCGTTATCCTCATTGTGCTCTCCGCATTATCTGTTTTGAAAAGGAACTCATGATGCACCACCAACAAGACTATTCACACTATTTCAAATGAATAGCAACAACATATATATTTGCATAATCTCTTGAGTTTCATCTCAACTATAGAGATAGAAACATATTGCATAACATAGCAGTTTCCAAGTTACAACGTGCAGCACTAGCAGCATAAAATCAAAGAATGCATGACACGGCATCTCAAGTTCGAATCTGACAAACCATGCATAATGAACATAATCGTAGTCATAGCGTGCGTGTGCTGTGTGCATGTATACTATAACGGGTGTGTTTGTGTCCGTGCGTGTGTGGGGGGGGGGGGGGAGGGGGGGGGGCTGGGTTGCTCAACATTGCTTCCTATTCATAAGTTGTTATTAATTCTTGGTCGGAAAAGAGTAAAAAAAAATTTGTGCTTGATGAAGAGTTGGCTGAAACAGGGTGATGAATCAATTTTAAAATGACCCTACCCCCTCCATCCACTAATATATAAAGCTTAATACTATTACTAGCAGAATGTCAGGACTTCACTCACCTGAATGTAATAATTGTGTATTTAAGTTAACACAGAAATGATAATTTTCATTCCCATTCCTATGCACAAAACGCTGGCATCTGTTAAAACAAAATTTCCTATGAAATAAAAAATAACAAATAAATCACTTATCCAGTACGTCTTGAACCTACGGCTCTTCATACCGTGATGCAATTTTACCTTATCCTGATTTGCACCAACCACCGACCCAAGAGCTACTTCTGCTTGCTTGATTGGATTTCAACCCTTAGTAACGTTCATCTTTTCTAACTTTGCGTGATAATGCTATCATGAATATTCATTTAGACCGGCTCGAAGATCGTTGACAAAAGGCTAGATACATATTCATTATACTGGATCGTTTTGGATGTTTGCTGCCGCTATTGATACTCCTCTAAACCAGTAGCGCCTCTAGTCAAACTTTTACGGTATAGGTGAGGGTCGACTTGCGTTTCGCGTTGGTTGCCAAGTTGAGAGCTTTTTTTTTTTTTCCCCCTCAAAATTGACTGGTTTCAGTACAAATATTATATTTGTTTTGTGTACAGAAGCGCATGTATTCTCATAGAGTGTCACCTTTTTTCCCCTCGGAATTGTCAGAAATATCTGTATTTTGACTGAATGGGTTCCTGTTGAAAAGTGTGCAATTGTTAAAAACATTGTTTTTATAATGATCAATTAGCCTGTAAACTTTGTCAAATTCAACCAAAATCACACAGAGCTTTCACAATTTTCTCGTACCGTGTTGTTTGGCTTATGGAAACCTAAGAATGCAATTGGTTTTGATTTTCCAAATGTTTCCCTATTATAATCATGGAGGTTGTTAAGAATGATTTGAAGAGCGTTCCGGAACGCTTGAATGTAGTCAAAAGTTTCTGACTTCGAACGATCGGTGGTAAAATCAATGTTCTTTTTTACGAGGGAAAACAATTTGTTGGTATTATTTTAGATATCACATATCATTCAGATATGTTATTCATATGTCATTCAATGATATTATTGTATGATTGAACTCTCATCAAATATCAATTTGGAAAATCATGACTGAAACCATTGCACTGGGTGCCATAGAGGTTACCGAGTCCCCAGAAACCCAATTTAGTGCTTCAAAGTACTTCTGAACGTATTACCATGTATACCATATTTGTTTTGTGTTCTAATACTTAGGAACTATTGGAGGTGCTCGTTACACCCATACCGGTAGCGGCGCTGTCTTCCCAACGAGCCGATCTATGACGAAGTAGATCCGACTAGTACTAGTCGGGGCCTTCTGTATTCTTCCGAGTACCAGACGAGTGCGGCACTCGAGCGTACGCGTTCTGTGAACAATCACACGCCCGTATGCGCGGTGTGCAGGGCGCCTGCTGCTCGCACGAGCGTGTTGATGATTCCTGCGCGTAACGTGTGCCATTCGGACGCTTGGCGGCTCGAGTACGCGGGTTACCTGATGTCCCAGCATTACACACAAACGAGGACAGAGTTCATCTGCGTTGACCGCGCGTTCGAGGCCAAGGCAGGCACGGACGGTAACCAAGAGGGCGTCCTTCTGTACATGGTGGAGGCTCGTTGTATTGCCGGAGCGGGTCTTCCATGCCAACCTTATATCGATGGTTATGAGCTGACGTGCGCCGTGTGCACCATGTAGGGGTTCTCAGAATCTCACAATGTGGATACCTGGGAATCGCTGGTTGGTTCAGCATGATTGTCCAGCCTAATTGCATTATATCAAACTCCTGTGTATTTCCCGGTAGTGTCACTTCATATTCAAAGGCGTATCTCCAATAGAGTTTAATGCCACTTGGCAACTCGCACCAATAATCAAAGTGCTAATATACAAATCACATAAGAACTGGAGATACCTTTCTATGGTAAAAAAATGTGTAAAAAACCATGCCTTTAATGTACATGTAAGGAATGGACAAAATACATACAATTTGTATAAGCTCATGTTTTAAATCAAATTGAAGGCAGAACATATGTGGTAGGTATTTTTTTACACAACTGACTATACACCTTTTGGTATGTCATTAGCTAATTTTCGAAGTATTTTTTAAGTATTTTAAAATGGAAAAAAAAGAGAAAAACTTCGAAAAAATTGATCAAAAAGTGCTTGGTCTAATGTTCCCGCTTTTTCTAAAATATGCCCTCTGTATCAATGGTAACGCGCCTGTCACTTAAATTTGACAGTGGTCTAAGCATTTTTTTTAAAAAGGCTACCGTATAGTGCAAATGGCACAACTTTAAATCAGCCAAAAGAGTTGGTCACATTAGAAACTCTGTATTTTGGTCTGGCTTATTCATGAGGCGCCGGAAGATCTCATTATCTGCCAAGATAGTCTCACAAATACGTGGGTTTAGTCTTCATAATTTGTATACAGCAGCGAAATGTGTCGTGAACATGCGCAGTACAACTCACACGCTGTATAAATATATAATTTGAATATTTACGAAGTTTTTATCATTAGCATATCATTATTGTCAAAGCTGTTGTTCACTCATAAATAAATGTTATTGTTAGTCTTTACATGCCCCGGAATATTCTTTTTACCGATAAATACATTTCCTTGTATGGGGGTTTAGTTAAACTGTATGCACCCCTGCCCGTTCATCAAAATCAGTATTGGGGAGATTTCAATATTTGGGGGAGAATTACAACAATTTGGTAGCTATGGTGGTGAATTTTTGGTTCAATATTCCGCGTCAAGAAAACTATACAGCTTTAGTTACATATTTGGTGTTAGTATGACACCCCCCGCCCCCAAAACAAATAATAAAATAAAATAAATAAATAAATAAAATTAAACATAAATAAATAAATAAAATAAAAAAGAATAAAATAAATAAATAAAAAATAATCATAGTAAATAAATGAAAAATAAATAAATACAAATAACAATAAATAAATAAATGAATAAAATAATAAATACATAACATAAATAACTAATAACTACTACTACCACATGCCACCTTTGAACAAAATTAAAACAAAGTGGTAGAGTAAAAAAAAGTGTTTAAATAAACAAATAAAAAACTATAATTCGAGGGCCGCGTACGTACGCTACGTCACTGAACGTATGTTCCCATAATGTCACTTTCACTTGTAAAACATATATATTTTTGAGGGATCCATGCATTCTACAAGCCATGCTTTTTAGTGAATCCCTCCGTATTTATATTCTTCCTGATTCCGCTTATATGACATGATTATTTTAAAAGTCAATGAAACTTGTTTAATAATAATTGTATAAATGTTTTTTTTGTTGTAATTGGCAATTTGAAATATGATATGCGCTTGTTTATAATTTCAATTTGTATAATTATCAAATGTTGTTGTAACTAATTCATTAAAAATAGATTTTCTAAACTTGAACAGCTCGACCTTAGTGTTTCACAGTGGGGACCCCAGTGTGAACACACTGTGTGTATAATGTAAATTGGAGCGTTTTTACAGTATGAACACTCATCATATTGTAAACACACTGTAAATATACTGTGAAATTGCTGAGATACACAGTTTGAGCGCACTATTTTACACACTGTGAAGGTAGGCAATTTCACACCCGTGTCGACAGTGCGCTCACGGTGTGTTCGCAGCGTGTTCACAGTGCGAGTTAGTTTTCACTGTTAAAGGGATAGTTGAGTTTTGGTAGAGAGGGCGCTAGACTACTTTTTGTGTGTGTGAGGTAATGAAAAACTGAGTGTAAAATTTGGAAGAGCATAATATTTAAATAATAAAATCATCTTTGTTTGATCAAAATCGGTTCAGAGACGGCTAAAATATCCATAAATATAACAATTTGTAATAAAGCTGGGGCCCCAGGTTTATTAGAGAATTTTGAACCAGCCGTTAACAATTCAAAAAAATGCTTCCTCTTTTCAAAAAGTTACAAAATAGGTATTTAAATAGTTGTTGGTTATTTCTCTATCTAATCACTATTTCAACAAAGCATCGCATGCACAATATTTTATTCAAAATGGTTGAAACCGATGAGTGTTTAGAGAGCGCCCTCTTACGTTTTAACGACTCTTTTTGAATGATAACAAGGGGGTGTATTCTGAAAACGATTTTAAGCTAAAATTTATTGTATCTACGTCACTAAAATTTTTTTTAGGAAATCGGTATTCTGAAACTGTCAGATTTTTTTTTTATCTACGTCACTACAAATTTTAAGCCAGCGCTAAAATTTATTGTAGTTGCATGGAAGATATGCAAATGTTATGTAAATGAGGCAAATCGGTATTCTGAAAAAAATTTTAACATAAAACTTACAACAGAAATTAAAATCACTTAGTAGCAGTTTTATCTCCGTGTAATTGAATCGAAAAGTAAGCTATGGCAGCGCTTCTTGGAGCACGTATCCTCCACGAGCATCAACACGCACATGGCCGCCCGTACTTTTCGTTGCCTTTGTCAGTGTTGGGCTAAACTTCCCGATTATCGTTTGTTTCCGCTTCGTCGCTTCTTGCACTATGATCATCGTTTCATCCTCCGTAAAGTTGTTCGCTCTATGTGCCGCCATTGTGATAATTTGAGTTGATTACTGTACATAATATAAACCAAATTAGTTTAAAGGGAGAGATCCTCTTTTGCAAGCCAAAATTCAAAAGTTGCGAGGTTATTGTATTATATGAAAGGAAATGTCATTTGATAGCATGCCTGAAAAATTTAGGGCTTGAAATCTCTTTTTCGTGGAGTTATAGACCTAAAACTGAATAAACTGAGGGACGTCGGTTAAATAGGT
The DNA here is from genome assembly GCA_037951105.1 of Echinarachnius parma. Classification (NCBI taxonomy): domain Eukaryota; kingdom Metazoa; phylum Echinodermata; class Echinoidea; order Clypeasteroida; family Echinarachniidae; genus Echinarachnius; species Echinarachnius parma. The sequence continues at coordinate 83,883 of JBAMJV010000319.1, read as the reverse complement.
ACATACGTATTTTCGGCCGGTGAGTAAGTTCGTACATAGATTTCACGGAGTGCCAGATCGGTATGCATGACCCCTACGTGACCCACGCTAGCTACGTGACTCGCGCATAAGTATACTAATGTGTGAGCGTTTACCAAGCAAAATACCCAAATATCGCTTAAACTGACTACATGTAATTATATATTCTTTCTTTTTGAGATCTTTTTCCGTGACATACGTTAACAAATGTCGGCTTCACAATACCTTTACGAGAATTAGTACTATATTGTTGTAATATTATGCTAAATCAGATGAACTCCTTTATTGACCGATATATAGTTTAAATGGAGGGACACATTCGTTTTTCATTCGTAGAATCCAAATTAGAGGGCTGTTCGCTCTGATTTTTTTTTTTGCGTGTTACATTGATCCCCATCCGTCAACTGAAAGCTGTTCAGACGTTTTGTAAAAGTGGACCTGTCCCTTTAATTGATTACATAACGGGTACGGTGTAGATATCGCGCGCTTTTAGCAAACTTTGCGCGCGCATGAGATTAAACGCGCTTATTTTGGACACAAGTAAGTCATATTCGAAGGTCATGAGTGTTACCGTTGCCAGTTAAAGAAGTTAGCATTTTTTGTTATTATGTTAAAATTTAGCTTGAAAACATATTCTGATGAGGATTGTCTTGTTAATGATATGAGAAATAGAGCACCAATATTAACACGAAGTGGCAGAAGAGTAAATTGCCCAGAAAGGCTGAATTTGTAGATATGTTTATGTTACATTGTTGTTGCATGTTTTGTTTTTGAATTGTTGTATATTGTAAAAAAAAAAATTGTACTCTCATACCCCGGAAGGGGTCGATAGAGTAAATAAAATCTTACAAATCTTACCGTTCCCTCCATAATCTTTTCATACAAATTATCTGACAACACAACCACACAAAACAATGACAAGACAACTTGAAAAAACACTTCCATTAAATACATGTAATTATAGTTTATTGACAAAAACGGCCTCGAACTCGATTCCAACATGAATCTTTGAGACCACACAAATCTCTTTCACATGTCCGACTTTATCATTATGATTATTATATCTTGATTACGTTCAAACAAATAGTATGCATAAACTTGCAATATAAATTTTAATCACGGCGTCATTCCCACGTGGTCTTAAAATCATATGCAAATGATTAAAAATATCGATGTAAGCGATATTTTCATTGGTCAAAGGAGCAGCAAGGGGCGTGGCTTTTATTGACAGCGCGCACTGGCGTAAGCGTTAAAATTTCCTTAAAATCTTTTTCAGAATACCGATTTTAAAAATTTTTAGCGCGATTTTATTTTAGGGAGATAACATTTTTATCTCCGCTACATTTTCAGAATACACCCCAAGATCTTTACTACGTCATTTGTAATTTTGTGTTCCATTCTAGTTCTAACTATTAGTTTGTAATGATGCAGGTTTTGGTTACTAAAATTCAGTTTCACCAAAACTGTACTCTCCTTACCAGAACTCAACTATCCCTTTAAAACGCTCCAATTAAACACCTTTAAAGGGATCTAGTAACTTTGTTGACATCTCATATGTCCACAGGGTATTGTGTGAAAATTTCAAGTCAAATGGACATTGCATGGCCAAGTAATGAGGAAAAATGCAAAGTGATATTCACTAACTCACTGCACTCACTTTGTACACGGTTTCAAAACTCCGGGAGAGTTTTTCTTATCTGAATACTTCGATCGTACATATCTTTGAAACGAAAGGGAAATTTGAAAAACCGAAACCGGTCCCATGATGTTATTGTTAATACGAATACACCAAGGTATGAGGGAACCGCTAGAATTAAAATATTATTTTGAGGATTTGGACAATGTTACTAGATCCCTTTAAACACTTTGGTTCACACTGTGTTCTCTCCGGCAGGGAGGGTCGTCATCGGAGACCCAACAAAACTATTCCATGATAAAGGAATAACTGAGTATGCCCACTTTGTAACATTTGTGTGGAATCTGACGTTTACTTCGTTATGGTTTGTGTTAAGCTCACCCTTTCAAGACCGTCTTTTTTGACGGATTAATATAATTTATTCCGATATTTTTAAAGTATGAGTAAATATAATACATTTAAGAAGATTTGGACCTATAAACACTAGTCTAATAGCAAATTATGCATCAATTGCATTTGGTATGATGTACGACAAAATATTATATAAATTTCTGTGCAATGTATATGCATATGATTGCTTTATATGTGTTACACTATTATGTAACTTTATAATCATTATCATTATAATGGATGTGTGACCTTTTAGGTTGATTACAATGTTCATGTATCTCGTGTTTAATGAAGGATTGTAATCCCATTGTGTGGATTGAAAACTCAATACATTTTAGTTGAATTAAATTGATGTGTACATGTGATCAGCTCATGTGCTATGCGTAATTAAGCAATATAGCATGTTGTACTGTTCCATTTTATTAAACATAATAAACGCTAATTAATTGAATTGATGTGTACATGTTTTATTGTGTCGTTTTACTGGATACACAAACATAACGCGGTTTAACACCAAAATGAATTGCAGGGATCTAGTATACTTTGTTGACATGTGAAAAAAGTGATGAATGGTGTATACAATGTTTATTGTTGTTATCTGATATGTCCCCTGGGTATTGTGTGAACATTTAAAGGTAAACGGACGTTATAGAGCAAAAAATGCAAAGTAATATTTTCGAACTCATTACACTAACTTTGTACACGTTAAGGACTATCCCGTGGATAGTTTAACATCTGAACACTTTAACGTAAATATCTTTTTAACGAAAGAGATATTCTAAAAACTGAAACATGTCCCATGATTCTGTTGTTAGAACGAATCCAATAAGGTATGGGGGAACCGCTAGAATTCTGATTGGATTTTTAAGGATTTGGTCAATGTTACTAATCCCTTTAAAGGGATCTAATGTAACTTAGTAACATTGTTCAATTCCACAGAACTTCATTAGAAATATAGCGATTCTCTCATACCTTGTAATTGTATTACCAATAGAAGCATGGGACATAACATATTGCATTTAACGAGAAATGTTTACACAATCTTCAGAGGACAAATCAGACCACAAAACTACACATACCACCCATTCATCACTTTCTGCACATGCCGATGAGTAGTTTAAATTTTGCGAGGGCAAATTGTAGAAATTACATAATATTGACGCGGAAGGGGGCTAAATTAAATAGTCAGTTAAATTAAAAAGGTCAGTTCGGTGGTCAGGATAACTTGCCAGTTGCCTCTTGTTAGTGAACACAACGAAATAAATGGAAAAAGACACGAAGTGGTACAGTTTATTTCGAATCAACTGAAAGAATTCAAGTACTCTGGGCTGGGCTGGACTTTCCAAAGTGGCTCTCTAGCAAGTAAACATAACAGCGGCCAAATCAACGAACTCAGAAAACGAAACTGGTTTTTATTGAATCTTCTCCCTTTTTAAAAGTTTGGTGTAGAAATATTTCGCTCCGTCCGGATGCGAATGGGTTCAACCCGCACTCACTCACACACACACACACAAACACACACACACACACACACACACACACACACACACACACGCACACACACACACACACACACACACACACACACACACACACACACGCACACGCACACGCACACGCACACACACGAACACACAAACACACACACACACACTCGCGCACACACACACACACACACACACACGCACACACGCACACACACACACACACATACGCGCACACACACACAACCATATATCCATAAACGCTCCAGCTGCATCACGTGTCCGTGTACACACGCACATTTGCGCACAATGTCTTAAACAGGTCTCCATTCACGCAATAAATACAATGGCCCGAATTCTCAACTTGTGGCTCAACTCGTGCCTGGCCTAAAAGACAAAGACTACTGGTAACACTTTTCACCATTAGACCTATTGTCTCGTTACTATGGTCCCGGAGATATTATAATTGTTTCCTTTTATTATCAAGTCAGTCCCTTGAGAGCGGCTTATAAGGATCAGGACAATGGACCCTTTGAAATTAAGTCATATTAAAGTTTGTCATCAGCCAAATTACGTCCTGGATCATCCTGGACATTGTATTGCTGGTGACCTGTTTCACTGTCATACTGTTAAGAATTGAATTTAAAAGGGCCCATTTTCCTTATGCATATATGCAGCTCTCAAGGGATTGACTTGATGATGAAAGGAAACCATTATATATCTCCGGGGACCATAGTAACGAGACAATAAGTATGCTACCGCAAAGTGTTACCGGTAGTCTTTGTCTTTTAGGCCAGGCACAAGTTGAGCCACAAGTAGAGAATTATACTGCAGGGGGGGTATTCTGAAAGCTCATTTAACTTTTCATTTAAATATGCACTTAAGTCCATGATTTAATTGCACGCTGATTGAGTGGAAAATCGGTATTCTGAAAGCTCAATCAGCGTTCAATTAACTTCTGCGCGACTATATTAAGCTCCTCCCACCTCATTAATATTCCATCCAATCAAATAGGCTGTTACAAGATTTTTACGCGCACTAACGCGCATGTGACCTCCTTCTTGGCATAGCCCTCTAGCCTGCTCTCATCTCTACCGTTGAAAATCACTCCATATATTTTGTTTTCACTGTGATAATTCTGAAATAATTAATTTGTAACTATATCATCTAATGCCTGCATAGTCATTGTATCACACCTTTGATTGAAAGAAATATTACTTTGTAAATATTGTGTAATTTGTAGCTATGTTATTTTATTCAACGAGACATTTCCTGTAAGTCAATATGTTCAATAACCCTGTCTAGGATGAAAAAGGTATGAATAACAAATCATTTCATTTCAATGTTAATTGCAGCAATATGAAATCAATCGACATGTCGGTTACTAAAGGACATTTAATAATGAACATTTGCGTGTTTCTATTATTGAAATTAAACTTAATTAATTCGGATGAGATAAATCCTTCAATAATTGTGTTTTCCTCCAAAATGAAACCATGTACCCTAGGCCATGATGATGAAATATCTGATTTTAACTTTACGCTGTTTTATAAAGGATACATTTAATATAAAACGTGAGTATTGTTTGCAAGTTTGGATAGTTATATAATTCAAATGCCTCCAATATTTGTCTGATTGTATTTGTGAATTAATAGTCCATCTAATAGATGCAACGTGTATAACAAAAAGGTTATGATGATTTAGTTATCCCTAGAAGCAAAAAATGTATACAATACTTGACTAATATCATTTTAGCATCATTTTCTTTCTTTTATAAAATAAAATACTTATGTTGTTATTATTGCTGCAATCAGATAATATTTCACATAATCACAAAGTATATGTCTATACATTCTTGAATAATGTGAAGGAAATGTAATATAAACCGTTATGCAGTAGAGGCATACACACTGATGCATTTGAATGGAAAGAAGATAATTCTTTCCATTAACCTTTTTTGTTATACACGTTGCATCTATTAGATGGACTTTTAATTCACAAAGAAGATAATGTTACCATTATTCACCATCATTATGCTTGTTCAAAAGTAGTGATGATCTATTACAAAGTGTAACTGTATTATGCGGAAACGTAAATGGATTAATATACTTTTTAATAATATTATGTGAATCAATGTTGTCTAATGCAATATTCTATCTCTGTCATAGCGATTACGATATGCGTCATTATGTGCGAGAAAACCCCAGCCATGCTGGGATGTGAGTTCGTGGTTCAAATTTACTCCCTCCCGGTGCTAGTTATGACTTATGAGAGGTCTATAGCTCTTTTAACTTTTTCATTATCTTCAGACTTAAATGACCGCTAATTAAGCTTTCACAAAGACGCTTAATGGAAAGACCGACCACTGGACAATTTTCTTGTACAAAGTGAATGGGCAGCGCACGATGTCCTCAGTTACAATCAACGAACGTTGAGGGCGTATAACACTTGCGTGTTGCCTCGAGGAAGGTCAACTCGAATTATTTTTTGTGACCACTTGAAGGGCGCCCCAGTTGACAGTAACGTTTTTCCGTAGATTGTAGATTTGATACACCAACCAGAAGTCCGATTTTGTACAGATTGACACTGAACATATAATTTTTTCTGGACATTTCATCAGATATGTGAAATGTAACCAAAATTGGTCATTCAAATTAATTTTTTAATAAAAGAAGTTACACCGGCATTCCTAAGTTATTACACATATTTGGCATTTCAACTGTGTACAAATCACAATAGTGACTGAGCCTTTTAAATTAGCAGACGACAACGTACAGCTGTTGAACGGCGGAATCCAACTTTCACAAAATAGTAAGTCGATTTTATTTTAAAATGCTGTAATACCTTATTTGATAGATTGTGTCTACTTGTCATCATGTCGACAATTTGATTGAAATAATATCTGAAACTAGTTTGTGAGTTCATTTTCATTAGGCCTATTAATTTGAAAGAAATATTTGGAAGTGGAACTGGTCTGAGGGCGGGGCGCGGCTGGAATAGATCGACAAATCTTTTGTTTTTGTGGCATCTTTTAACATTTAATTTCAGTCTCTTACTGTCGGCCATTCTATTACTAAAATAACCAGTAAAATAGGCAATGAAAACGATTCATTTTGTCGATCGATCTAACTCTAAGACCGAATAATGGATGGCAACAAAGACATGCAAGTGCTGAACTTCTAAAAGTAAAAGTCGGTAACTTCACCGGCTTTGCCTTTGCCGGTGCCGGTGGGCTAGAACTAGAAGTGAGCCACGCCGGTCTTGTCGGCAGGCGAAGCTAGGCTAAGGTGTCCCTCTCTCATACTCGGCTTCTCTGGCCGTCTCGGCAATCTGGACTAATAATTATACTCGGCCTTAAAACGATGGTTTGCCATCTACCTTAGATAATCCAAGAACCGGTAATGTTTAATCACATTAGATTTAGAGAGATCAGTTGACTTGTCCTAGCATCTTTCAATGATTTATTATTTATTAATCATTGATTTTTATTGCGGTCCCGACTCCTGCCTAGCCTGGCCCTGGTTAATAATAATTTATTTAAATTTAAATTAAAAACAAGAAAGATTCCGAGAGTGAGAGACTGACCCTAGGCCTGGCTAATTGTTTTCTTCCAGCCACTGCACTGACATTCAATTTGTCCTGCAAACACATGCCAGCCCCAGACTGGAAAGCATTAATTCACATTTTTATCTAATGTTTTTGTTCAACCCCTTACTCTGATTGCACGTTTAGGATGTATCGTTTGTAGCCCATTCTAAATCATTGATGACAATACAAAATGATGGACCAAGAAATGTCTAAGTAATAAAAAAAAACTTCTTTTCAAGGATTTTTTTTTAACGTTTACTTAACTGGCTCTTGACTGAAAAGTAAATGTAGTACCTAATCATCAGTTTAAACCCTAAAGTCAATCAATCAATTTTGCATTTTTTAACTGAGACTTTACAGGAGCTCGTTTGTCATTTCACTGTTTTCAGGAGCTAATTACTAATTTGCACTCTCTGAACAGATGTATTTTTTTACTATTTTGGTCTAGTATTTTCATTCCACATCAAGAACATGTTAGTGAAATTAAGTGAATATTTTTTCTTATGAATGTTATATTTTTTCCATCTCATAGCAATATTTTGAGGATGTGGTTCAACAAGGACTGGCGACTGGTGATAGGCTGGTGTTACAGTGGTACTTCAGGATTACCTATCTGCCGGTTCTTTACTCGCTATGCACAGCTAGTCAGCTATCCACAGGCACAGGTATTCTTTCTACTATAATTTAATCATCCCACTCATTTTTTCCCTGTTATTTATAATTAAGTATTAATTTGGATAAGAGGAATAATTAAGGCCATTCAAGTTTTTCTTTTCATATTTTGAATTCATTATTTATTGGTATTATACATCCTAACTATCTCGGAGATCAACTTCTCAGTGAATTTATTTATTGGTTTGTGGCAATGAATGATTAAACTTTAAGCTATATAATTCAAGCAAATTTCTTCATTGTGTTCAATATCATTTGTCACCTTCTTATTCAATTTATGTGCATGTTTTGGTAATTTGTGTTGATAACTTTTATTACTCTACATGCTTTTTGAGGTCAAGACAATTTATTTTAAAGTTTATAAAGTTTTATTAATATTAACTCATTCATGACTGTTCCCTAAAAATACTCCACTCTGTTTTCCATGGACTCGAGAATATGTTATACCAAAATCAATAAATGAAAGTGCAATTGCTATCTATAGTCTAACATTCTTTCTCTGTGTGTGTTTGCATTCTTTAATTACAGATCTTCGGACTATAGGAGCATGACAGATCACCATGGATGTTACTTGGTAGTGTTCACAAGCAATGGACAAGCCATGCTATATCAGGTACCTCATTATAATGAAGTTTGGTATAAAAAGGTTCCACTAACAAAATTAGGCATTCCTAATTCTTTTAAATCCAAACATATGGGAACTGATCAGAAATAAATTAATTTAATGAAAGTGAGCAAAGAAAATAGGCTTATGATTCTACCTAAGACCTGTCAATTGCTTTACTGTGTTCTAACCCGCACTGAGCTAGAATGCATCTCATAGTGGTACTTTCCTGAACCCGTCTAGTATGTGCATTGAGGAAGAATCTTTGAAGGAGTGCCATGTAGCTCAGAGGTTAGAGACTTATAGAGCATGACCTTGCAAAAGTTGACGTCTCTAGTTATTTTAGTTGGTGAAATCATTTGCAGTGATAAAGAATTAAAATGATGCAAGAAAAATGATATTTCCATAATCTAATTGTCTAACCCTCAGGCTCATTTCTTTTCTATTCTTGAATCTATATTATAGATTTCCATTTTCCTCATGGTCAAGTTAAAAGAAAAATGATAAAATCGCCCCATAACAAAATTGATTGAATCACTTTCATTGTAGGCAAACCTGAATAGATGTAATATTTTGTTTGTGAAAATTGATCATTATTATAGTGGAACCTCTTTATAAGGAGACCTGTTATCACATAAGTTACCTGATAATGATATAGTGAGGTAATTGCTTTAAACCCAAGGCTATCTGAGAACCATCATGCTCGTTATAACAAGGTTTCACTTTACAGATTGGTAAAAGATCTTAGTTAGACTGATGAAATGGCTGTTACAACCTTTTGTTATTTCAAGATCTGAATTTTAAAAATGTTCCCAGGTATTTTCTGTAGTATATTATTAGGGTCTTTTTCTTCCGTTTGGTACAGTCCACCAGCGCGGTGTATTTTCGTAGGAAAACCCAGACTAGTTGCAGTCTAGACAATTCTAGATTTGCCTAACTGAATGTAGGTCAAACAGTGACCTGTTGTTGTACTTGTAAACAACATAAATTATGTAGACTGCAATTGCATTGTACATGTGATGTGCATGGGTTGCATGCATAGCTTTAGGCATGCACTTTCTGTATACAACCAGAGTGTATATAACCAGTGTGTACATACAAGCTGATTTGCATATACTCTCCCAATGAGTTCAATAAACGATGCATGAAAGAATGCATTCTTAACTGAAACGAATGGTGCGATGTGTAATTATTGGTGGTTTAGACGACCAGCCTTCAATTTACCTCAACATGCATGCAGAGATTACATTTCCAAGCCCCTTCTCAGGCTAGCTTTAAAAACATTTTTTTCCTTCATATTATAATTATCTCTCAAGTCTCAACCATTTGCTTTGTCTTTCAAAAAGAGGACATCATGTTTAAATCTATTCAACTCTCACTCATTCATTTGATTTACAGTCAAATTATAATGTATTACAAACTTGGTCTCGGTGTGTAGATAAATAGATTCATGCAAAAGCCACATTTTTATCAATGAATGGTTTACTTTCATTTTCTGCTTGCATCCATCTACATCTACAATATTGCAAACAAAATAATCTATGAAATATCATAATTCAAGAACAAATCTTATTACTTTGGTATCTAATGTTTATTTCTTATTTTTAAATTGAAGCTAAATGAGAGATATTTGTTATTTTGTTGGCACACTGATTGTGGTGATAATGGTTAGTGGATGATGTTGAGTGTCATGGTGGAATTCCTGATTGGAGAGCTCCTCTTAACTAACAGGGTGTATGAAGTGTGGCATGATAGTCTTATATTTTCCACTTCAGGTCAGGATATTTTTGTCAAATCATTGCAAAACATGTATGTTTTACTATTTTGACCCCCTCCTGTTAAATGATTAGTTGAAAGGTGGCTATGATTGATGGTGATTAAAGAAATTGATGTAAATTATTTTGTTTTGATAAATGGTGCATAGTCTTCAAGCCTGAAGCTGCACTTTATTGGAAGAGGAATAAGACATCGACATCTATTCAGTGGAATATTACAGGCTTGATTCTGGACCACCCCCATCCTTTACCCAAATGAGAAACAAAATGGAAGTATTATGCCAGTTTCCTTTTACGCTGCCTAGCTTCCTTTTTTTGTTGTTGAGTTCCTGGAGTAAAGATTTACAAAATAATTCTATCTATTTTAGGCATTAAACCCCCTTTACATCTACAATGCAATCATGACCACATATTCAATGAAAGATAATAAAGGGGTTCAAATAAGTAAGCCTACACTCCTAAAGAATGGACACCATGTTTATTTTGGCTAATTTCTCCCCACTCATGATCATACTGGTTGATGCAGGCAACTATGTACATGCCTTTGGGGTTGGATAGTCTTATACCCACCCCCCCCCCCCCCCCACAAAAAAAAAATGCAATTTGCACTGTGATTTGAATTGACTTTTCTTTTTGTTTTGCAAACCAGATCTAATTTAAATGTAATTAAACCTGGTGAAACGTACTATTACCCCAAATAAGGGCTTAAGACTAAGACCTATCTAAATAGGGCCTACCCTAGCCTGCCTAGGCTACGTCTAAGCTAGACATTTCTTTTTTTAACTTGACCAACAAAAACAGGTATCAAATTCAAGCGAGTAAAAAGGTCCAATAGTCAATACAAGACTCAAAGATTGAGGTGAAATCTCCAAGTACAAGACTAATTTACATGATTTGGGTTGGAATTGATAAACTGGATCTCCTTCAATAATGATACAAAGTAGGCCATACATTATATAAGGTAAAAATAAAACCACCGCTTTCATATAAAGACCGAGACGCGGGACCGAGACTGACTGCATGAAGATCGAGTCAGAGCCGGAGCAGAAGCCCGGTGAATGAACGGCAGACTAGCCTCGCCTGCCGCCGACCCGACCGGCGTAGCTCATTCTCAGACACCGTATCGCGAAGTCACTTGCCGGTCACTATTGTATACAAATTACAATGTCAATGCCAATGAATGGGCAAAAGTAAGTCGCAAATTTGTTTTAAATAAAGCACATTAATGTGCTTAATCGGCAGAGTCGCCACAGAGTCTAGTTCTAGTTTAAATGATGTTATACGCTAACGTCAGTTAATTATCCTAAGTCTAAGACAGGAATAAATAGCATACAAATACAATTCCGGCATTTTGAGAATGCTCGTTTTTGTCGTCTGCTTCATATCTCGATAGGTCATCCTCACTCACAAACGGTTTTTGTACACACAGTTTTGCCGACAAAAATTGTTATCATCATGAAAATGCCGATGCGGTTTATTTTAATAAGACTATGATTGGAATGAGCGATTTTGTAAAAAATTCCCATATACATGAAATGTCAAACAAAATTATATATTTTAGTGTCAATCTGTACAAAATCGGACTTCTGGTCTATTTATCAAATCTACAATCTACCGAAAAACGTTACTGTCAACTGGGGCGCCCTTCGAAATGGTCACAAAAAATAATTCGCGATTTCTCATAGACTGCGTGTATAACAATATACGAGTTGACCTTCCTGAAGGCAACACGGTCTCGTGTTTACCGCCCTCAACGTTCGTTGGTTACAATGCAAATTGCACAGGGGGTTCCCCACATATTTATTGTTGCAGTTGTTGTTGTTGCTGCTGGCTTAATGTGAATGACTCGGCTATTTTTAGCCTAGCAACAACACTATTTTCGGAAATAAATCAGCTGACTAAGCGCACCGATTTTATAATGCGCACACATACGCAGTTATCATTGGTCAATTATTCCACAAAGCAGTATCATGTTGGGAAGAACAAAGTCGATTGGTTTGTCGGTGCGTATATTCCAGACAGTGTGCGTGATAATATGCAAATATCCAAATATGCCATTGCCTGTTTATTGTGCACGTTCGAGATCTGTGAATTTAACAATTCTTTATTTCAAAAATGTGAGTGAAAATCTCTAAAAGCTCATCGACAATAATTTTTAAATATTTGTACATATACAAAGACAATATTGAATTAGAAAAACAATGTGTCCCCCAGGTGTACTCAACTTGGAGATAAGCTGATGTTCAATCGTCATACTAGCCTGAATTTGCCGAGTTTAAGTAAGTACGTTCTGATCCTTACTTTTGTTTAAATTAATACTAACAAAGGGAACATTTGTTCCAAAAAAGCTCATCGACAATAATTTTTAAATGTTTTTTAATTAATTAAAATAAACAAGATTCAGTACTGTACCCAAACCTCTGGGTGTACCCAACTTTCTCTTTAGCTCGATTTGAATCTTCATTCTGTTTGAAGGGACATCGCTGCGCGACCGCCAGTGATCTGTCTTGTAATTCTACAGTCTTTGGCTTTCAGAATACCAATTTGCAATTAAATTGCGCGTAATAAGATGCGCGCAGATTACACAACTGCGCGTAATGATTTCCCGCCAAACGCTTGTTACCATAGCCGCATTCAGACGATAAAAGCAAATCTCGTGGTTATCTTGTGGTTTGCAATTCTTAAGAATATCTTGTGTTTTGCGCTCGTTTGAACACGCAAAACTCGTGGTTATCTTGTGGTTTCCAAACCACGAGATTGCGCACACTGCAAAAAATGCGCAATCTCGTGGTTATCTTGTGGTTTGCAAACCACAAGATAACCACAAGATACTTGTAAGATTTTGCGCAGAATGAGCGCGCGATAAGCGCGCGACTTCGCGCAGTCTACTTTTTTTACCGTCTGAACACAATCAGCTTCGAGACTCGTGGTTTGGGTTGACCTCATGACCGAGATATGCTTCCGGTGTGAAAACAAGTCAAGTGAGCGCGCGTGACCTCAAATGAGAAAGGCGCGCATGCTACTTCCGGTTTTAATTCTTAAGAATTGCAACTCTCGAGAATTGGCATCGTTTGAACACACATTTTGAAGTTCTTAAGAATTGCAATTCTTAAGAACTTGGCTTTCATCGTCTGAATACGGCTCATGGTAGTTAAATGATTGAGAAGTTAATTTGGCTTTCAGAATACGAAAACGCTGATTGAACGCTGATTGGGTGCTAATTTGCTTTCAGAATACCGCCCCAGCTCTCTGGCTCCACCCACTCTTCATCCACCCAGTCATACTCGCACACGACCGTCGAGCGGAAGCGTGCCTAATAGTAATACGCCCACCCCGCATTCCCAGGAAGCAGAACAGAGCAAAGTATTTCTAAAGCCCCTTTCACACCGAACCTGCGTAGAGTTGCGTAGTGTTGCGTACAGAGTACGCCGAAATAGGCTGCGTATTCGGGGCGTATTCGTGAACAAAAAACATTCTTCGGCAATTAACGCTCGTAGGAGCCGCGAGTAGATGTTTCGTCGGACTGGCGTAGTGAGGGAAGCGTACTATTGCGTAGGCATGGCGTACAGTAGCGTAGTGTTGCGTAGACTTGCGTTGTCATGGCGTACAGTAGCGTAGTGTTGCGTAGACTTGCGTACTTTCTGCGTTCAGTGTCTACGCAGACAGTACGCGAAGAAAATTAAACATGTTTAATTTTTTGCGTCCATCTCGCGTACCCCTCTGCGTACCTCAGCGTATAGTTGCGTAGAGTTGCGTAGGGCAGCGTACACTCGGCGTAGTCGGTACGCAACACTACGCAACTCTACGCAACTCTACGCAGGGCCCGGTGTGAAACCCCCGTAAGACACTATATTATTTCAAACACTGAACGCATTGGGGTTTCAGGAAGGAACACAGCTCTACGGCTTTCTATAGTCGATCAGCTGGTAGAGACCCGGTGTAGCAATCCGGAGGTCTCGGGTTCGAATCCCAGAGAAACACAATTCCCTTTGCTAATATTTCATCTGTAAATTTCAAGAATACATTATTATTGAACAAATTCATATAGTTTCTTGAATAATCATTAATTTTTATTTTCATCAAATAGGAAGAGAAAAAACATTGTAAGTACACCATACTAATAAAGCCCCGCTCACGAGCTATGCTTTCAAGGGACACCTCAAGCATTTGTTGATTTTCTTGTAGTTTATGTATTTTGATATTTAGTTGAAATAAAATGAAATGAATGTAATAAAATGAACTACAACTCCAACTTGGTTATATGTATATACAATTATATATAAAGGCATACATGAATAGGTAGTGGCATAAAAGGGATCTAGTAACATTGGCAAAATCTTCACTCTTACTTGGAGCTCGAACGATTCCCACATACCTCATTGCACCGTATTTGCATTACCAATAGATGCATTGAAAAGTTTTCTGTTTTACCAAATTTCTCTATAAGTTATAAAGATATGTATGATTGAAGAGCTCATATATACATGTATCATGATTAAAACTGTGTGTAATGAGTTGGCGAATACACATCACATTTTCGATAGCAGATTTCTCTGTCATATAACATTAATTTACCACAGGATTTTTATTCATCACTCAGTGGACGTATAATATCACGAAAATACACACTTTATCAACATTTGCCAGTTTTTGGACATTTTAACAAAGTTACTAGATCCTTTTAAAAGTATGGTTGAACCACGACATATTTCAGTAGTGATAGCCTATAGGCTGTATAAGGATATTAAGATTTATTATAGTCTTAGAGGGATCTTGTAGCTTTGTTGACATTTTGCAAAAACTGACAAAGGGTTAATACAATAATGTATTTCAGTTATCTGGTGGTGTGCACATTTTTCAGGGTAAATGACTGGCGTTTGTCGACAATGCATAAATTTACTTACTTATTGGGAG
Source organism: Echinarachnius parma (assembly GCA_037951105.1). Lineage (NCBI taxonomy): Eukaryota > Metazoa > Echinodermata > Echinoidea > Clypeasteroida > Echinarachniidae > Echinarachnius > Echinarachnius parma. The sequence continues at coordinate 68,802 of JBAMJV010000319.1, read as the reverse complement.
ACTTTCAAATCCAAGCACTTCAATCATTAATATCTCCAAACGATCAATAAATTCTGACAGCTGATACCTGGTTCATGTTTCTATCGGTAATATAAATACACCGAGGCATGGTCATGACCAGATATGCTAACCGCTGAAGAGCACTAGTACATGATTACAAGTACAAGTTTTGGGGATTTTGACAATGTTTTTAGATCCCTTCCAGTCAAACTTTGTTATTCTGTATCTTGGCATCATAAATGGTCTACACGTTAACTAAAACACAACATATAAAAACTGTCTAATTAGGAACATCGTCAAGTTGATCTAGATCAACTTGACGATGGTTCTGTTACTCTGAGATTAATATACACATCCAAACATGTCTGAGTAATAAGAAAAATAGCATAATTGAAGACAAAGAATCCCAATACATTACCGATTATATTTAGCTACACAATTATGATAATACATCATTATTGAACGAATGCACGTTTCTTGAATACTTATATATATTTTTTTACCAATCAAACATGAAATAAACAGAAAATACATTGTAAGTAAACCATATTAATACCAACTACAAATATGAATAGGTATATACTGTATATATCATGGGCGTCGATACTTACGTAATACCCATTCATCAGGAGGGGATGGATGAATAGATCATCCCCCCCTGATGAATGGGTATCAATGACAGATCGACGCCCGTGCTATATATATATATATATATGTATCTAGGTAAGTGGTGTGTTGAGGGACATCGAGAGGGCTCAATGTCGCGATTGACAGAGCAATTATAGACGTACCTTAAGAGTTGCGGAGCCCGCTACCGGCGGTTTCACGCTGTAGGCGACCTACCGAGTACGAGTCAGTCTGCCTGAAGATCGCCTACAGCGTGAAACCGCCGGTAGCGGGCTCCGCAACTCTTAAGGTACGTCTATATATATATGTATGTATACAGTGCGAGTAAAAAAAAACGAATCCGGACTTTGATGGCTTATATATCCATAATTGAAAACATATATAGGTTGATATTGGTATCATGTAAATGCTTGGGAAGTTGCCTTAAAAATGATAAATTATAAATTTTGATCGCTTCACGCTTCACCGAACGCGACCATATTATCCCAAGTAATACAAAAACTACCCGTGTCCAAGTTAACAGTTTCTTGTTTTGTGAATGGATAAATCTATTGTCTGATTTTCAAAGATAACTTAATCCTTTTCAGGGGAGCTAGGGGAGGGGAGTGGTTCCCCCATTACCATGATAAACCTGAAAATCAGTGGCAAGGACATTCCTGAAATGTTCTTCCAATTCCATTCATACCTTGATGGTTTGATCATGAATTGAACAATGTTTGACCGAGGTTCAATAGGCCTAGCAACAGGTAAAGTATGCATATTGATTAAATCGAATAATAGAAATCCAATGAATAGGAAAACTAGAAAAAGGGAATATCCCTAGCCATTTTGACATGTAACATGCATTCATGTTTCTACTGGTCAGTAGTTGGGATAGTGGGTTTGCTCAAAATGATCGGCGAAATGGTCTTGGATTAAACCAATCTGGTTTCAGCAGAATTATGAGGCATGATCTGCATTGGTATCCATACCAAATGATGGTTCGACATCAACTTCATCATGGTGACTTACCACGTAGACTGAATTTGTGTCAATGGTTACTACAACAACCAAGAAGGTTTTTGCTCAGTTTGTGCATAGGAGATGAAGCTGCATTTTGTATGGATGGCAGGGTTAATACACACAATGTGAGGGAGTATTCGCCATATCATGACCCACCCGACTTCACCTATGAAACGAACTACTCCCGTGAAAAGTTAAATATGTGGCTTGGACTCGTTGGAAACGGTGTAATACTAGGACCTTTCTTCTACGAGGGGAACTTGTATGCTGATAGGTATCTCCAAATCATCAAATGATTGACAAGGAACTTGTACCTGCTCTCGAGGCCAATTTCCAGAGACAACGTCGCGGAAGATTTCGCAGATTTTTGTGGGCTCAAGATGAAGCTCCGGCACACCAACGTCTAATTGTAAGGCAACGACTCCATGAGCTTTTCGGGGACCGCGTTATAGCGCTTCATCATGACATTGAACGGCCACCCCGTTCCCCGGACCTTCCTCCATGCGACTTTTTTATGTGGGGTTATCTAAAAAGACAAATATAACCAAGACCACCACAGAACCTAAACAACCTCAGACAGCGCATCATCCAAGAAGTCGACATGCTTAGATAGACTCAATGTGTGGAAAGGTCCTTCAGAGAGATGAGGAGCAGGGCGGAGATTTGTGCTCTTCGTGATGGTGGGCATGCTGAAGGGATTGTACCCTAAATCAGTGCAGGACAAATAAAGGTAAGAAACAAAACTCCTAAAATATTACTTATAATGATAATGGAGTAGAGACTTCACATAGGGGGTAATTTACCCTGAATTGGGTGAAGTTGCCTTTTGAAAAAACGATAAACAGACGCATTCATTCACAAAACAAGAAAAATGCAAACTTGGACACGGGTAGCTTTTGTATGAATTGGGATAATAAGGTCGCGTCTGGTGAAGCGTGAGGCGATCAACATGTATGTTATATCATTTCAAAGGCAATTCCCCAAGCTTTAACATGATACCAATATCAACATATATATGTTTACAATTATATATAAGCCATCAAAGTCAGGTTTCATTTTGTTTTACTCGCACTGTATATGAAAAGGTATACATGTATGTCATGAAAGGGATCTAGTAACATTGGCAAAATCATCACAAAATTACTTCACATTCTAGCGATTCTTACATGCCTAATTGTATTTGTATTACCAATACATGCATTGAAAAGTTCGTTGGTATTATACTTTCTTTTCAGTTATAAAAATATGTATGATTGAAGTGTTCATATTGATAATTATCTAGTGGATAATTATAAATGTATGCCACAAATGAGCAAATGCATATAACTTTTCATTTTTGATGATTTCTTGTACAGAAATACACATTCTATTAACATTTGTCAGTTTTTGTGATAACCACTAGAGTTCCATTAAAAGTTTTGTGGAATTTGACAATGTTTTTACACCCCTTTCAGTCAAACTTTGTTATTCTGTATCTTGGCATCACAAATGTTCTACACTTCGACTCAAATACAAAATATCAAAACTGTCTATGTTAGGACCATCTTCATGTTGAATCCTGTGACTCTTAGATTAATCATCCAAACATGTCTGAGTAATAAGGACATAACTGACAACATCACACATTACATGTATTTGCACTCTAATGTAATTGTAAAGGATAGTTCAGTTTTGGTTTAGGGGTCGCATCGAGTGGAAACATCAAAAGAGCTCACGAGTTTATAGACAAACTCAACTTTGTTCTGTCCAAATCGGTTCAGAGACAATTTAATTATCCGATTGGAATATATATGTTGGACACCAACTCTTATTCAATAATCTAAAAAAAATGTTTAAAATCCCACATATTGTTGAAAATATACCGAAATATTTCACAAATTGTCTTGGTAATATCTCTCTATTAAATAATTATTTTTGCTAAACATCATGTTTACATCATTTTGGAAGAAATTGTTTGTTTTAATATAGAAAGCCCTATAAGTTAAGTATTAATGTGTTTTACTGCCATTCATCAAGCATCAACTAATTATAAATTCCCAAACTGAACTATGTCTTTAAATAAAATCGGTACGTCATAATTAAATATCCACATTTCTAATTTCGCTGAGAGGCTGTGGTAGTTGTCTTTTATAAGCTGAAATAGGCAAACAAATTTAACATATGAGATTTGGAATTTGGGTATTTCCTAAGTAAGTAAATGAAATTTAACTGATTACAGTGCTTGAATGGATACTGTTCTTTGAAGCGGCCCGTTTCTCCCTTATTCTAAATTGCTTCAGCCATGTTTTAAATATTTGGCGCTCATTTTGAAAGGGTTACTTTGCTTAGTCAGAATATGACCTACCGGTATATACCATTTTAAAGCTAATAACTTCTACATTTTATTTTAATGTCGTAGGAAATTCAGCACAATCAGTTTTTATGACTTATTAGTTGTTTTGTGGCCTAAGGACATCTTCATCTTGTAGAACACGCTGATAAATCCTTTTTATAACATCATGCCACCTAGTAAACAGCAACACCACCGATGCCAGCAATCGTAATCATCACATCCCGTTTAGTTGTGTCTGTAATTGTCAAGAAATAAAAAGAGTAAGAGAATTTTTTTTCGATCGGAATCCAATTAAACGTAAATATTGAAAATGGAGAAGTGTATTAACATGATGATGGCAAATTTAATTGCGACTTAACAGAGAGTAATATAAACGTGATCTCTAAAATAGGGACGTAATGACAGGGTGTATACATATATGTATAATACGGGTATATACATGCACATTACGTTGGGATTGCGTATAAGTATTGGTGTCAAAATTCGGAGTCCAAAATGTGTGTTTGTTTGTTTATTTGTTTGTATTTAGGGGGATGGGGGTTGGTGGGGCAATAGAGGGAGCTACACAAAATAATTTTTTGTGAGATAATGAAAAACTGAGTGTCAAATATGAAAGAGCTTAATATTTTAATGACAGAATAAACTTTATTTTATCAAAATCGGTTCAGAAATGGCTGAAATATCCACAAACATAACAATTTGTAATAAATGTGGGGCCCCACAATTATAAGAGAATTTTGAACCAGCCGTTAACATTTTTTTTTAAATGCTTCCTCTTTATACAAATTTACAAAAGAGGTTTTTAAATAGTTGATGATTATGTCTCTATCGAATCACTATTTCAACAAAACATCAAATGCACAATATTTTATTTAAAATGGATGAAACCAATGAGTTTTGAGAGAGTGCCCTCTTGAGTTTTAACGGCTCTTTTTGAATGATAACAGGCTTTTTACTTAGTCATTTGTAATGTTGTATTCCTTTCGAGCTTGGTGGAGTTATTACTGTTAGTTTGTAATGTAATGGTGCAGGTTTTGGTTACTAAAATTCAGTTTCACCAAAACTGTACTCTCTTTACCAGAACTCAACTATCCCTTTAAACGGTAATCAAAATGTGGGGTTGGTGTAAATGCGTCTCCAAATGTGAGGAGTGGATAGGATCAGTCTGAAGATGTGGTGGGGTGGGGGAGGGGGGTGGCGGGGTGGCGGGAGGGGGGGGGGGGGGTTACAAGTGCGCATACCAGTACTTTAAAGGGGAATGAAACACTGGAATGTTGTTTGCTGTAAATGATAAGTGCAAACCTACTGTCATATATATAGTCGTATATTTCCACTTGGGTATCACTAATAATTGAAATAATCAATGTTGTTGAGCACTGGAGTCTGCCATGTTTTCCAACTGCACCATATGAAACATCATCTGAGCGTGTACTAATAAAAGTGGGTTATGTAAACGCTGTTGGTAGTGCACGCTCAGAAAACATTTCATATGGTTCAGTTGTTAAACATGGCAGCCTCCAGTACTTAGTCAAAACAGTTGATAGTGGTTCCAGCGTTTCCTCCCCTTCAATATACGTGACTGTGAAGATTTCACATCCGTGCATTTGTGCATTTATTATACTAACACGTATGTAGGGTTCTGATGGGCGGCTTCGTGTCCAGCATCCTTTCGGTCATCACTGCAAATAAAACAATCGTAAAAAATAAATCATTTCATACGCAAATAAAACTAATCTGTATTGAATGAGCCAAATGCATGGCTCATTAAAGGGATCTAGCAACATTGTCAAAATACACAGGCTTATAATTTTTAGGACTTCACATACCTCATTGTAAACGTATAATGGCCCGGTCAGATATCAACGGATAGCGGAAACGTATGCCCAACGAATAGACAATTTGCGAAATTAAATTATCCGGTGATGAAAGTCGTCTCCATTGCTTCATGTACAAAACATAGAACAACGTACATCACCGGACAAGGAACGGACAAGAAACGTATAGAATCGATTGAAAATTTAGCTCTCCGTTTGACGTCCGTGTACGCAATCCGTTGATATGTGACCGGGCTATAACCAGTAAACCAGTAGAAACATGGAGCATGTTTCGATTTTATGAATCTCTCTTTCGTACATATGATTCAGATTGAGAGTCTCTAGTCGAGCCTTTCAACTGTGTACAAGTAAGTGCCGTAATAGTTACAACTTTGCATTTTCGCTCATTACTCGGTCATATGACATTCATTTACCACATGATTTTCACACATCACTCCGTAGACATATCGGATCACACGTGTTTTATCCACCATTCATCAGTTATTGCACACGTCACCAAAGTTACTAGATCCCTTTAGGTAGAAAATAGTAATATTCATTTAAAAATGGCACACTTGTTTCGTGTTTGGCGACCTGCATGATATTAGGAGAAAATATAACTTTTGAATACTGACCCTAAACCCAATCCACTGATACAAATTTCAGACGTTTGTGCAATACATTTGGTGAAAATCATCATGGGCGGCATCGAAAAAGATACAGCATGAAGAAAAAAACGGTCCTCGCCTCTTTGATGCCCGCAAAATTATTTGTTTTTGATGGTTCATTAAATAAAAACCACGATTTTGCCCAATTATGAGGCGGTTTCGCCTGAAAATGACATTATAATGTCTAAAAATAATGACATGACTTTGCACGAATGTAACATGAGTTTGCCCAAATATGACATGAGTTTGCCCAAATATGATATGGATTTGCCCGATTATCTTGGTTTTGCCCGAATTTGATATGATTTTTGCCCGATATAAACCGAACACAAAAAGTAACTTACCCCACTAAACAATTCCTCATAAAACCCCTCATAACCAAATATTGTTTCAAGATTTCATCTAAAATGTTTAAATGGTAGTATATAGAATAGCTTTGTTAAGTTATAAGCGGTAGTTGAGTAATCATGGTAATAGTCATATTTCAGAATTCGCAAACGTTATATCATTGCTCATTGCTGCGGTTTACTGCGAATTGAGAACATTTTAAATAGAACTGTTTTACAATCATAACAATCAAAATGGATGGAATTCTAAACAGCATTGTTTCAAAAACCATAATCAATGCATTCAACCACATGTGCTGTTTCACACATTGTAAAGCTATGAGTAAGTTCTTGGGACTTTTCAATTAGATCATTTAGTCCTTTATCTGTGCTTATTCAGCCATGACGTAATGGTAACCTCTTATTTGTAAACTTAATTATCCTAACTACCATATAAATTTCAAGCAAGACGAAAGCTTGAAACAATTATTGGTTATGAAATCGAGAGGAGTTCTTTAGGGGGTTAGTTAATTGTTTGTGTTTGGGTCATTATGGTTTGGCCCGACTTTGAGGTGCTTTGTACCCGAATATTTCCGGCTTCAAAACGTCTGGGGGGGGGGGGGGGAGGGTGGGGCGCTGCATCCCCCTGCCTCCACCCCTGCCTCTTACACCAATGGTATACACACCCATCTTGTTGAGACTTTGTCCGGCGGCAAATCCTGAAAACCAACGCGATGAGCACGATGATCACGGCAACCCCTCCGATTGCAATCAGACAGATCGCGTAAATAGGTAGAGCTGAAATAAATTGAATAAATTAAAACGAATAGTTATAATTCGATGATGCTTTAATTGCAGTAAAACATATTGAAAGTAGCCGTTAACATAAGATGGCGCCCTTGAGAACCTAGAAGTTTTAACCAGTAAAAAAAAAAATTGTGAATATGATAATGGGTTAAAGAGATCACCGAAAACAGTTTTAAAACCATTTTGGTGTATTTTCTAAAAAGTGTGGGATCTTTAAATATTTGCTAAAATTATTGAATAGATGCTGGTCCCCAACATTTATTCCAATCGGATATATTTTGTGGATATTTCAGCTGCTTTTTCTAACCCGAATTTGATCAAACAAAGTTAATTTTGTCCTAAGAATTGTGTGTTTTATAAATTGTACACTTTGATTGTCATTACCTCACAAACAAATATTTCCTGAAGCTCCCACTAAACCAATATTGTACTACAACGTTAATAAATGTGAATACAAAGTAATTAATTAATCATTATTTTATAGAGGATTTGGGCGGGAATAAATCAAAATAATATTTAGAACGCAATTAACTTATTAATGCAACTATTGTATTCTTCCATATCCTTATCTTTTTAATTTATCTTTATTTTTTTATTTTTATAAAACAATGGTTTTCATGTGTTTAAAGGGGTAGTTTAGTTTTGGTAAGGCTGAACTTTAGTAGCCAAAACCTGCACAGTAACATTATAACTCCACCATGCTCGAAAGGTATACAAAATTACAAACGACCAAGTAAAACGCCTGTTATCATTCAAAAAGAGCCATTAAAACACAAGAGGGCGCTTTTTTAAAAGGCATTGGTTTCAACCATTTTCAACCAAAATTATGCATGTGATGTTTTGTTGATATAATGATTAAATAGCGAGATCATCAACAACCATTTAAAAAACGCTTTTAAAATTTTTTGAAAAAGTGCAAGCATTTAAAAAAAAATTTCAAAAAATCATCTAATTATTTGGGCCCCAAATAATTATAAGATCAGATATATTTATTGATATTTCAGCCGTTTCTGGGTCGATTTTGACCAAATAAAGTTTATTCTGCCATTAAAATTGCATGTTCTCTCAAATTCGCCACTCAGTTTTTCATTACCTCACAAAAAAATTGCGATGTGCAGCGCCCTCTCTACCAAAACTAAACTACCCCTTTAAATACAATGGCCCGAATTCTCATCAGTTTAGTCTGGATTGTTGTAACCATATAATGTATATAGACTTTGTATTCATATATACTGTACATCAAAAGCTTATGGGGGCTCCACACCCTGCTGGGGTGTCATTCAATTGGAAACTATCTTCTGCCCCCCCCCCCCCCCCCCCCCCCCCCAGGTAGCAAGCCAACGTTGGACCAACGTTGGAAACTTGCAAACTCGTTGGAACTCGTTGGACGTTGGACAGACTCGTTTGACCAACGTTGGATCAACATCGGTAACTCGCAGTGAAATGGACGTTGGACAATCTCGTTGGACCAACGTTGGATCAACATCGGTAACTCGCAGTGAAATGGACGTTGGACCATCTCGTTGGACCAACGTTGGATCAACATCGGTAACTCGCAGTGAAATGGACGTTGGACAATCTCGTTGGACCAACGTTGGATCAACATTGGTAACTCGCAGTGAAATGGACGTTGGACAATCTCGTTGGACCAACGTTGGATCAACATCGGTAACTCGCAGTGAAATGGACGTTGGACAATCTCGTTGGAGCAACGTTGGATCAACATTGGTAACTCGCAGTGAAATGGACGTTGGACAATCTCGTTGGACTAACGTTGGATCAACATCGGTAACCCGCAGTGAAATGGACGTTGGACAATCTCGTTGGACCAACGTTGGATCAACATCGGTAACTCGCAGTGAAATGGACGTTGGACAATCTCGTTGGACCAACGTTGGATCAACATCGGTAACTCGCAGTGAAATGGACGTTGGACAATCTCGTTGGACCACCCCCCAAAAATAATATTCTTATTATAGAAAGGTAACATCTTTAGTATTCCATTCGTTCAACAAGTTCACACAAATTTTTTTTCAGAAAAAAATATATAATTGGAAAACGCATCACCATTCTCAACCATGCGTTCATGCGGTCTGAATTGCGTAGACTATAATGCGTGCAGGCCAGAGCGCTCTGTGCAGAGCGAACGAATCATCCGGGATTCTATTGACGTACGCGTGAAAGCATTGGCGCACTCGCAAATGCTTGGCCCGTGTGGAACCAGGAAATAGCAGTGGTTCCGTAAGTGGTGGAAATTAATTGCTTTGTTTATGAATTACACAACCCTTTGTAAAATGTTGGGTATCTATTTGATATCACAAAACTGTACCAAAACATATAATAATGTGTTGTCCTTTGCCTGGTGGTCCCCTTTAATGGTATTAACATGAGAGAAAACAAATAAGTACCCACTATCAATAGGGCTTTGTGGCTCAATGGTTAGAGCACTGGTCTAGCAATCTGGATGTCTGACTTGGGTTTGGTTCCCGACTAAGCCCACTTTTCTTTGCTCATTTTTTTTCTTTTTCATTTTAAAAACTTCTTGAAGAAATATCAATACTATTATACAGATGACTTGGGACTCATAGCATATCATCTAACACAATCGATTTGGGGCTCTACAATTATTGTAGCCAATAGTGATTGGTCAGTTTACATTTTGACGATCAAATGGTTAATAGATAATCGTCAATGAAACGGTGCTAGAGAGAGTTGAAGAGAAGCAAAAACTGATCGGAATCATACATAGTAGAAAGAGAAAATGGATGGCACACAGCATCAGAGACAACAGTAGGTTCAGAATTGCACTAGATGAAAGAAAAGAGGGAATATATCCAGAGGAAAGAAACGCATCAGGCTAGTTGATGCTATTAAGACGGTGACCTTAAAAGAAGAGACCTTAAAGGTACTTAGTAACATTGTCCAAATCCTCAAAATAAAATTTTTAATCTAGCGGTTCCCTCATACCTTGTTGTATTCGTATTAACAAAAAAAGCATGGGACAGGTTTCGGTTTTTCAAATTTCCCTTACAAAGATATGTACGATCAAAGTATTCAGATAAGAAAAACTCTGTTGGAGTTTTGAAACCGTGTACAAAGTGAGTGCAGTGAGTTAGTGAACTTTGCATTTTCGCTCATTACTTGGCCATGCTCATTACTTCACACAATACCCTGTGGACATATGAGATAACAACAATATACATTGCATCAACCATTCATCACTTTTTGCACATGTCAACAAAGTTACTAGATCCCTTTAAATGAGTAGAGAGGTGTCATGGTGTTAAGGACTGCTCTTGCGCAAAATCATCAGAAGAAAACATTCAATAACAAAAAGACAAATAATCTGACGAGTAGAACCCACCTTCAGTTGACTGTCCGAGGTAAGACATTATGTAGGACACACACTCCTCCAAGATGTCCGCCCAAGGTGCATGCTGGGAGCTGGGCTCGCACCCCTCTGTGTCAAAGGTCATGAAGCAGGTGGCTTCGAAGGAACGCCGGCTCTTCCCTAACAACCACCGGACCCTGGTGCGGTAAAACAAAGTTCACAATCATATTTCACATTTCATATGTGGAAGTGGTGTGGCAAGATCGGTAGAGCGCGTGCTTTCTGATCGTGAGACCCCGAGTTCGAACCCTGCCCACTCCGTTTGCCCTTCAGCAAGGCATTTAATCCACATTGCTGCTCTCTACCCAGGTGTATAAATGGGTACCTGGTCTGGGGAAAATTAGCTTGGTGCACCTATAGGGTTGCCCGCCGCTAGTATGCTCCCCGTGGAGTTGAGAATGTGTACAAGATAATTGTGCGGGTCTGAACTGTACCAAATGACCAGGGATAATAATAAGCGCTTTGAGCACCTTATTAGGTAGATATTGCGCAATATAAATATTCAGCTACAGTAGCTGGAAATCATAAATCAAAGTCAATGCAATGGTAATCTTTAGTGCTGTAGAATATTGGTTATTTTTTAGTAATTGTAAACTTTAAGCAAAAATATGAGCGGTGTGAAGTATCGCTAGCCGTGTCAAAGGTCATCCCTGTAGGGGATAATAATAACAATAACAATTATTATCATACTTGCCAACATTTGAATTTGGGAAAGAGGGACAAAACGACCGCGACGGACGCGGGCTGGGTATACGGTGCGTGTTTCTAAAATAGACAACACTGTACAACATAATTACGGATACTTCTACAGTGCAAAATGAATTCAAAGTTGTACCTTTTCTACCGCAGTCCATATCTTAAAGCACATTCACTATTTTTGTACACAACGCACTCGCACACAAATTCGATTTTTTTTTTTTTTTTTTTTTTTTTTTTTTTCGGTCTCGGTTAAAAATCGGGACGTCCCGATTTTACACTTCTAAAAAATTCAAAAAACGGGACAATTCCGATCAAAACGGGACAGTTGGCAAGTATGTTATTATCCCGATTTCATTGACGATGACGATGATGATGATGATGACGATGAGGATGATTATGATGATGAAGAATATCAAGATGATGACGACGACGACGACGACGATGATGATGATGAAGATGAAGATGAAGATGATGATGATGATGATGATGATGATGAGAATCATCATAATCTCCTCAGCAATCAATGGTATTTCATGCAGCTGGTTTTTATAACAAATGTATGAATACATACCTAGACAAGAGTGGTGCTTTATCACAGTCTATTGGTATTTCATGCAGCTGGTTCTTATAACAAATGTATGAATACATACCTAGACAAGAGTGGTGCTTTATCACAGTCTCTGCCAGGGAGTGATGCAGCATACTCAATGCAGTTCTTACAAACTGATGACCAGTCTATGAGACAATGAAACAAAAACAAAAAATAAACGTTGATACAATCATAAAAGTCAAATGTCACATAAACTAATAATTCAATACTATGCATTGTCAATGAATAGATGAATGTAGCATTTACACTAATTACAGTGCTCACTAACTGAAGTTATTGATTTATTCATTCAAATATATGCACATTTCTTCCCGGATAACCCAAGACTAGTGTTTCAATCAAACAGTTCCTAATATATATAATTACAAATATATATTGAGTCCTGAAAATGATGCCTCCGCCATTACGCAATTTATTTATATCAAGCCCAAATCAACATGTACACAGAATTAATTTTGTCAACTCAATTTTGATGGTACTCTTGACGTATCACAATTATGAGCTATAAGTGACCTTGACCTTTGCCCTCATGACCCCAAAATCTAATGACTACAATTGTTCCCTATTATACATTCAGGTATCAAGTTGGATTGATATCTGATATTCAGTTGTTGAGATTTCCAATCTCAAGCTACTTTTACATATAATGAGCCCTGTGACCTTTGACCTCATGACCCCCAAAATCTAATCAGTTCATTGGCTCTCCAAGGAACATACATGTACCAAGTTTGGTCAGAATCTGTCAATCCCTTCTTGAGATAACGTGATCACAAGCTATTTTTGCATATATAATGAGCTCTGTGACCTTTGACCTTTGACCTCATGACCCCAAAATCTAATCAGATCATTGGCCCCCCAAGATACATACATGTACCAAGTTTGGTCAGAATCCGTCAATCTGTTCTTGAGATATAACGTGATCACGAGCTATTTTTGCATATAAACTGGGTTCCAAAAGAAACTTATCACTTCTTCAGAGCGACACACATTAAAATCCAAAGCATAAAAATGAATCATAATTGGGCATAGATTAGCTATAATATTCCTCAGCAAGCACATCTAAACAAAATTATGTTTGATTTAGTCAACAAAGAATAAAATAAGGTGAAATCGCAAGAGGTAATTTTTCAAAAATCACAGAAACTGCTCGCCTTCCGGGTACGGAGCTCGGTACGGACAATAGCCAGTCTGACTAAAACTGTTCTCTCTCTACCAGAACTCAACTATCCCTTTAAAGGGAAACAAAATGCTGGAATTTTCGCTTATGTTACTGATTAGAGCATAATTCCAGGAACTTCTAGTTGTACATTTCCTCTTGGGTATTACTTATAATAGAAATAATCAATTGATGTTTTTGAAACCACTATCGACCGTTTTGACTGACAGATAGAGGCTGCCATGTTTTCCAACGGTACCGCATAAAACGTCATCTGAGCGCCACCACTGTTGTTGAATCTGCTGCTATGTCACTGGTTGTGTAACCGGCTTATGTTAGTGCCAATCAAATGATTGGAAAACATGGCAGCCTCAAATGTTCAGTCAAAACAGATGACAAACTTTAAATTTGGAATTTGGGGTAGTGACACTTTTTTGAGATTTCTTTTTTAAAAGCATAAAATAATAATAATTCTGCATTTATTTATACCTTGCGCACATCCATAGTTACATATACATTAGCCTCGGGCTGAATGATTAACCTGTTCACTACAAGATTCTGAAATCCACATAGACTTTGTACATAACCCACCCGGTTCCCGTAAGCAACAGGTTAAAGGGGACCACCAGGCAAAGAACAACACATTATTATATGTTTTGGTACCGTTTTGTGATATCAATATTTTGCAAAGGGTTGTGTAATTAAAGGGGACCACCAGGCAAAGAACAACACATACTTATATGTTTTGGTACCGTTTTGTGATATCAAATAGATACCCAATATTTTGCAAAGAGTTGTGTAATTAATAAACAAAGCAATCCATTACCACCACTTACGGAACCACTATTATTTCCTGGTTCCGGACGGGCCAAACATTTGCGAGTGCGCCAATGCTATTCACGCGTACGTTTGGAGACAATAGAATCCTGGACGAATAGTTCGCTCTGGACAAAGTAGTCTTTGTACATGCAGACACATGAACGCATGCTTTAGAATGGTGATGCGTTTTCCAATTATACATTTTTTTCTGGAAACATATTTTTGTGAACTTGTCGATGGAATGGACTACTAAAGATGTTACCTTTCATTTATAAGAATATTATTTTTGGGTGGTGGTACCCTTTAAGGTATATAAATGCTCTGCATACAAAAATATTTCATTTTAAAAACATTGTATTTTGGACAGGAAGATGGAAGCGAGCAAATGGCGGAAACACTGGAAGTAGTGTTTGGTTACTTTGATGAACATAACATTTAGAAATAGAACTCTCAACATAACACAAATTTCCTGTTGCATACATGTATTAGCACCATTGTCATTTATCATTATACAAAATTATATTCACAAATCAGTAGAAAACATTTCAACTTTCACAAACTAATGAAAGGCACTTAAAATGTACAAAATTACATAAGATAAGCACTAAAGTAAAAAATATGGTAGTATAGTCTAACCTTTATTCATAGGGATACAAAAAAGTGGCCAATGTAGACAGGTGACCTCTACTAACAGGTTTTTAACTTCAGGCATCACTTTTGGTGGCCACTAGTAGAGACAGGCGACCACAGAGACAGGTTTGACTATACTCAATTTTTGTGTGTGCAAAGATTGGTAAACAAGAGCCTACATTACATGCTTATAAATGCTTTAAAAACAATTATATTATGCAGCAGTGTTGTATAGTATTATAATTAACTATGTTGTTCAACAGCAGCTTTTGTTTGGAAATATAATTTGTAATACGTACGTCTGGCATTTACAAACACTTCACAAGAGAAATTAAGTCTTGCCAATAACACAGTACAGTCAAACCTCATTATAACGAGCACAATGGGTCCATTCAATTTACCGATCAGATATCTTGTTGTATCAGAGCTTAAAAACAGCAAAATAAATTGAATCTGGACCAGTCAAATTACCTCGTTATATCAGAGCTTGTTATAAAGAGGTTGCACTGTACTTGACTTATTAGTAACATGAGCAAATGTAGTGAGAAAACACAATGTCTTATGAATATAAGGCAGTCACCACTACATGTACCTCCTCCAGACAAAGTCAGTAAGTGATCAAAGATTACTAGTATTATGTATCATTTTGGCACACGAAGGCACTGAATTTTCAAAGCGTGCAACTAAATGACTTTGACAGAAAGTGAAAGCATGTATGAAATACTGGATTTGACTATTGCACAATACACTAAATATTATAGCTTAGCTGTATTCTCTCAAGAAGGGCACTTAATCTTCACAAAAAGTCAAACAAATATTTATCAATATTAGACATTTTTACCAGCTGTGCACTTAATCTTCTAAAAAATTCAACAAAATAATATTGATCAATATTAGACATTTTTATCTGCTGTGCACAATTTATAACACTCCTTCAAACAAGCAATAATTTATTCTGTAAAGCCCAATGCACACAGACTGGTTTGAAGTCGAAACGGGTGAGCGTGAATTGCCTCACAACTCTGATATTGCTCCGACTGATCGGGCCCCGACTCTAGCCTGACTAAAAACAGTTGGAACAGGACGAGTCAGCTCTGTGTGCCATTGGGCTCAAATCATAATATAAAATAGAAGCATTCTAACGTTCAAGGATTGGTTCAGCTTAATGAGTTTAGAATTGAAGTGAGCCCTTGCATATAAAGTCTATAAAACCACTTGGACCAAAATAGCCAAAATTTAACATGATACTGTTAAAAATAACACTAGTACTATTAAACGTATGTACATTGTAAAAGTAAAAGTGAAAAATTTGGCATGACAATATTATTTTCACTTACCAACTTGTAAATATCAATGCAAACATTTCAACTTTTGGGGGGGCTCCAATTAAAAGATCAAGTTAGTAAAACTGTTAGTGCTGGATGGTCTGGCATCTATAAAATTGGTAAATTGAGGAAGTATTTGGATCAATCATCATCTGAAAAACTTGTCCATGCTTTCATTACATCACATCTTGACTATTGCAATAGTCTTCTTGCTGGTATACCTGACATTGAGATTTCAAGACTACAACGTCTACAAAATGCGTCTGCCAGAATTATTACTCGTTCTAAACGCCATGACCATATTACCCCTGTATTGTATAATCTTCATTGGCTGCCTGTTCATTTACGCATACATTTTAAAATATTGTTGATAATGTTTAAATGTTCTACAGGCAATGCCCCTAGCTATTTAAGAAATTTGATTGTCCCGTATGCACCAACGAGAAGACTCAGATCTGCCACTCAAAATTTGTTTGTTATACCAAAAGTGTTTTCAAGATCTTATGGTGAACGGAAATTCTCCTTTATTGGACCGTATTTATGGAATGCTCTGCCTAACTGGGTCAAGAACTCTTCCTCAATTGACTCATTCAAAGATAATCTAAAAAATCATCTCTTCAAACAACATAATCAGTCATAGCTCAACAGCTCTCTATTTTCTTTACTTCGTATACTCTAATTTTCTTTTCTAAAGCGCTTAGAGGCTTGTTTGCATTAAGCGCTATATAAATTCGTCATATTATTATTATTATAAAACAAATAAACATGTTGCATTTGACAAAGAGGATACAATAAATATGAATATGAGCGTATAGGATTTAGCTTTGCTTGGTTTCATACCCCCGACGCTCTAACAACCAAGATACAAAGCCCTCTTAGCGATGGAACTTCCCCAAGCCCTTCAATTTGATACACATACCTGTTTGAGCCTGACGAGCAAGGTCCACTCGTATCCTTCTGTTTCTTAGTTGCTGTAGGGTGAAAACAAAAGATTACTTTTTAGTTACAATGCAAATTACTCATTTCGTTTTTTTTAATTAGGAATATAGAAAAATTCTTCACAATTTCACTAGCATTCAAACTGGATATATAAACTAATAACCTTCCTTACTTCTTGTCAATTTTGAGGCAACTACTGTAAAGTTATAACTACCAAAATTATCATCACAATCATCGTAATCACCATGGGCATCATCATTACTTTCACCATCAGTATCATCATCGTCGTCATCCTCATCACAACACCATCACCATCACCACCAGGATAATAAACATCACCACATCATCTTTATCAACATCATCACTTTTTATAAAATTCATATCACCACCACCACCATTATTTCAATGACCACTACCATCACATCATGAACTTCACCATCAAAATCATCAAGAGTTGTAAATTTGTCTAGAGTCAAAACTTACTTTATCGCTAAGAGAGAGTGCTTTGTATAGGGATTCCATGTCATCTATCTCTGCATAGCCAAACCCTTTTGGTCTTTGACTGTCTCCATCCATTGGCAATCGCACATCACTCACCTAAAAGAAATAGAAATCATACATAATATATTGGGTAATCATACAAATAAGTACATAATTCAATAAGGAAACAGGACTGAATGTGTTAGTACTGAACAATGGATAACAAGCCAAGCTGGAAACACAATATCAAACGATCATGAACAATTCTCATAAACATATATGTTGTGATTCAATCATTCTAGGAGTATTTGTTTGCAATCCAAATGACATCATCATCAATTTCAGGTGGCGCTGTAGAGCGCTGCTGTGGTCTTCACGAGAGCACGCCATGCAAATTTATCTTCTGCACCCTTCATTTCTTCTCCAGACACTCTTGACATTGTCAGTCCAAGATGTTGGTGGACGACCTCTAATGACAGATCCATTTTTTTTTTATAAGATCCCAGGTAGCAAGCCAACGTTGGACCAACGTCGGAAACTCGCAGTGAAAAAGAAGTTGGACAATCTCGTTGGACCAACGTTGGACCAACATCGGTAACTCGCAGTGAAATGTACGTTGGACAATCTCGTTGGACCAACGTTGGATCAACATCGTTAACTCGCAGTGAAATAGACGTTGGACAATTTTGTTGGACTAACGTTGGATCAACATCGGTAACTCGCAGTGAAAAAGACATTGGACAATCTCGTTGGACCAACGTTGGACCAACATCGGTAACTCGCAGTGAAAAAGACGTTGGACAATCTTGTTGGACCAACATTGGACCAACATCGGTAACTCGCAGTGAAATGGACGTTGGACAATCTTGTTGGACCAATGTTGGATCAACATCGGTAACTCGCAGTGAAAAAGACGTTGGACAATCTCGTTGGACCAACGTTGGACCAACATCGGTAACTCGCAGTGAAAAAGACGTTGGACAATCTCGTTGGACCAACATCGGTAACTCGCAGTGAAATGGATGTTGGACAATCTTGTTGGACCAACGTTGGACCAACATCGGTAACTCGCAGTGAAAAAGACGTCGGACAATCTCGTTGGACCAACGTTGGACCAACATCGGTAACTCGCACTGAAATGGACGTTGGACAATCTCGTTGGACCAACGTTGCACCAACATCGGTAACTTGCAGTGAAATAGTCGTTGGACAATCTCGTTGGACCAACGTTGGATCAACATCGGTAACTCGCAGTGAAAAAGACGTTGGACAATCTCGTTGGACCAACGTTGGACCAACATCAGTAACTCGCAGTGAAATGGACGTTGGACAATCTTGTTGGACCAATGTTGGATCAACATCGGTAACTCGCAGTGAAAAAGACGTTGGACAATCTCGTTGGACCAACGTTGGACCAACATAGGTAACTCGCAGTGAAGAAGACGTTGGACAATCTCGTTGGACCAACGTTGGACCAACATCGGTAACTCGCAGTGAAATGGACGTTGGACAATCTCGTTGGACCAACGGTGGACCAACATCGGTAACTCGCAGTGAAATTGACGTTGGACAATCTCGTTGGAGCAACGCTGGACCAACATCGGTAACTCGCAGTGAAAAAGACTTTGGACAATCTTGTTGGACCAACGTTGGATCAACATCGGTACCTCGCAGTGAAAAAGACGTTGGACAATCTCGTTGGACCAACGTTGGATCAACATCGGTAATTCGCAGTGAAAAAGACGTTGGACAATCTCGTTAGACCAACAGTAATGAGTGGACTCAAGTAGAATTACAATCATAAATAGAAGTGCGCCATCCCCGGTGAATTACCATATAGGATCGATATCGGGTGTCACGAGACCATGTATGAGTTGGGCCATCGATCTACAAGCAGTTAATAAAGTAAGCTTTCAACTATACTCGTGTGCCTACTTGTATTATATTACAACATGGTGTCTGAAGTGAAAGTGACTGTATGTCTGATTCGATTCGCCATGACCTGTGTTGTAGAAATGCTAATTTGAATCCATTTTGGGAGGCGAGCTTCACGGTTGATGTGTGACCGGATATACCATCCAGAAAACGCTTTATTGAGAACTGTACTGTTCGTTATCAACGGTGCATATAGTAGGAAGAAAGAGCTCCAGAAGAGGCAGAAGCGATACTATGACCAGGGTGCCAAGTCGCTGCCGGTGTTGAAGTCTGGAGAACGTGTGTACTACCAAGTGGGAAAAGAATGGAAACCTGGCGTAGTGACAACTCAAGATTCAACGCCCCGCTCGTACCACATCCAGAGTGAGAAAGGTGGGCGGTATCGCCGGAACAGACATCATCTAAAGAAGCGTCGCGCACCTGAAGGTAACATCCATGTTCCAGTAAACGAGGAAACGGAGGTCCCAGAAGCGTGCTGGAGTGAGGTGAAGCCGCCCTCGCAAGAACGTGACAGGCGCTACCCACTTCGACGTCTACTCTCAGACCACCGGATAGATTAGATTTGTGATAGAGATGAATACCATATTAGGGCAGAATAATCCCTTGGTATCATCTAGGCGTTGGGTAGTCCACCCTGGCACTAGCACGTTAAACCATTTTGCATAAGGTAAATGTCGGTCTTACAATAGGGGATGACAACCGTACGAAAGGGGCAGAATAATCCCCTGGTTCCATCTTCTGGGTGTCGGGTAGTCTACCCTGACACTCAAGTTTGTAATTTACCAGTATTTATTATTGTTATGCCAGAGTTACACATGGCATTTCGCCTACTTGTATTATATTACAACACCATGCGATGGATCAACATCGGTAACTCAAAGTGAAATGGAGGTTGGACAATCTCGTTAGAGCAACGTTGGATCGACATCGGTAACCCACAGTGAAACGTTCGTTATTCCAACGAGAATCCAACATTTCACATCTGTTGTTCACTACATGTAGCTGTTATGTTAGAAAAGGTAATTTTTTTACTCGTAGCACAGGTGGTCAAAACCCCCTTGCATAATAAAAGGATTTAAAATTAGCTGCTGAAAGCAGGATGTATGCCATCGTTGGATCAACGTTGGTTCAACGTTGGATGAACGTTGGTTATTATTCATGAATATTCATGAGTGGTTATCATTGACTGCAAAAAGCATTAATAATCATGTTATTTGATTGTTCAGAATGAATCCAATGTTATTATTTACTCATTATTTGAAATATATGTAAGTTATTTATCTACAAAAACATTCTAAAGGTTTGTTTCCATGATGTATTTGTGTAAATTCTTAAAACTTTATCCAAACATTCAACTTTATCGAAATACCAACCATCAAACAAATATTAACACAGAAGCTAGGTTATATAAAGCTGAGTGGATGATGTAGATGTAGTGAGTGTAGGAATAGGAATAGGACTATATGGATAGGGATAGGAATAGGACTAGGAATAGGGTTAGGGTTAGGTTAGTCTTAGGTAAAGGGAAAGCTAGGATAGGATGTTCTAGATATCACCAATAGGCGTGTCATATGAATATTAATTAAATTTTTTTAGTACGGTGAGACGTTGGTCCAATGTTGGACCAACGTTGGACCAACGTTGGATCAACGTTGGACCAACGTTGGAGAAATGTTGGTGAATTACGCTGGACCAACGTTGGATGCTTGTTGGAGACATGTTGGAGACATATTGGATGCTTGTTGGACACATGTTGCTTTGACGTTGGATCAACGTTTGCGTACGCCCAATCAACGCTGCTCCAACAAAATACCAACCTTGGATTAACGTTGGAAAAGCGTTGGTCCAATGTTGGCTGCTTGTTGGATGCATGTTGGAGACATATTGGATGCTTGTTGGACACATGTTGCTTTGACGTTGGATCAACGTTTGCGTACGCCCAATCAACGCTGCTCCAACAAAATACCAACCTTGGATTAACGTTGGAAAAGCGTTGGTCCAACGTTGACAAATAACAACTTTTCAACGATGGACCAACGTTGATCCAACGTTGGCATTTCGTTTTCGGCAACGTTGGAGCAACGTTGATTGGGCGTACGCAACCATCGTTGGTCCAACGTTGCCGGACAACGTTGGACCAACGTTGCCGAAAAAATTGGACAACGTTGGTCCAACGTTGGACCAACGTTGGCTTGCTACCTGGGCCCCCTCCCTATAGTCTTCAAATTATGGGCATGTCAATTAATGTGGGCCTTGTAGCTCTCTCATCGGTGACGTTGTGCAATCTATACACTATGAGGGCTGGCTACACTGACTTGGTGTCGTGTCGGGTGTTGAGTCGGGTGTCGTGTCGTCGTGTTTTGTCATCTTCTAAAGTGAAGATGCCTCTAGTATGATGAACCCCAAATAAGGTGAGCATAGTAAATACTTTATTTTATATACTTATAGTTTATTGTGAACTTGAAGTCTTACGTAATTCCGTAGTCGGCGAGGCCGATTGACACTTGGGGATTTCCCCATCGCTCCACGTGCCGTCTGATTGGCAGGTAAGTGTCACCTCGTGACCAGTGTAGCCTGCGTCACAGATGAAGTTGGCCACGCCTCCTTCGCTGTACCTGGACACGACCACGCCCCCATTTAAAGGTGGCGGTAAGGACGGGCAGGATACTGCAATAATGGTTGAAAGTTGATATGCATAATATGCATGTATTAATACATGATTCTACTTTTTAAGAGATCTAAATTATTACAATAATTAATCAATTTAAACCATTGGATTTGAAATTATGTGATGTGTAAATGACCACGGCTGTTAAATATGCCACACGCCCTTTGCTATTCCGAGATACGTACGGTCGCGCTCCAATTCGTACTTAATTAAAGACACTAACACGCATACTGTGTACGTCATCAAAAATTCCAAGTTGAAAATGCGTGCAAATCGAGTTTTTGACAAAGAGTACTGTTGTGTAATTTGACGGAAATTATTAAATCACAGGAATAAAAAGCTTTTGATTAAATAATTGGATTCGTGAAAATGAGCAACAGTATTATAGCCATTAATCTGCCTTTGTAGAGGCTAGTGAAACTAATTAACATTATTACTGCTGCATTTTAAAAATATTTATGTGCATTTTGAATCAGAATGCAACCTATATAACTGAATACTAGTAGTTTGTCTTATAGGGACCTTGTTGACTTATGCAAAAAATGTCAAGTGGTTGATCAAATGTGTATGTATGTGTAATGTGTTCTGATCATAATTACCACTTCGTGATGGGTGAACATTTATAGGTAAAGGGATAGCCCCTCTTTTGCAAGCCAAATTTCAAAAGTTGCGAGATTATTGTCTTATATGAAAGAAAATGTCATTTAATAGCATGCCTGAAAAAATTAGGGCTTGAAATCTCTTTTTCGTGGAGTTATAGAGCTAAAACTAATAAACCATCGTCCAACGGTTAATTGTGCACTATACGTATATTCACCCAGTGAGGAAGTTCATACACGGATTCCATGGAGTACCACAACGCTATGCGTGACCCTTACGTGACCCGCGCTAGCTACGTGACCCGCGGATATATAACAATGGATGACCGAATACTGTACAAAATAACCAAACCTCGCTTAAACTGACTACATGTTATTATACATTCTTAATTTTTTGTTTTTGTTTTCCCCGTGACATACCTTTACAAATGTCGGCTTCACAATACCTTTACACGAATAAGTACAATATTATTGTAATATTATGCTAAATCAGTTCAACTCTTTTCTTGACCGATATATAGTTTGATGGAGGGACGCATTCGTTTTTCATTCGTAGAATCCAAATTACAGGGCTGTTCGATCTGGTTTTGTGTGTGTGTGTTACATTCAACCTCATCCGTCAACTGGAGTCTGTTCAGACGTTTTGTAAAAGAGGGACTGTCCCTTTAAATGAATGTCATATTGTTGAGTAATGAGCGAAAATGCAAAGTGGTATATTGCTAACGCTATGTGTACAATAGACAGTCTCACAGGGGGACTCAAATTTAAACACTTCAATCATAATTAAGTATCTTAACGACAGAGAAATTCGGCAAACCGTACACTGTTCCATGCTTTTATTGGTAATACAAATACAACGAGGTATGTGGGAATCACTATAGTTCTAAATATAAGTTTTGTGGATTTTGACAGCGTTACTAGATCCCTTTAATAGCATCTGCAATACACAGTAGGGACATTGGGCTTAGAAATGTTGTTATACGAATAAGCTTGGTTGGACGCTGAACCTAATATCAATACGTCTGGTACGAACCGATTTCAGTGTTCTGCACGGCAATCTCATACTGTTCGAATGATTCCACGGAGGCCTGCGCGAAGCTTTGGGATCCTGTCGTCTGGAAGTCAAACACGCAGAATTGGTTGGTCCCGCATACCTCCAAAACCAGGGCCTGGTCCAGGGCAGGGTTCAAGACAGGTTCGAAGATAGGTGTATAGGACCGGTTCGTGTTGGTCTCGTGGTCGGTTCCCATTTCGTAGAAGAATACTGAGTTTTCCGCTTGGATTTCCCCTTGTTTATATAAACAACAAATACAAATGGAGTTTAAACCCACAGAGTGGTGAGACAACGGGGTTGACCATGGGCGTATGGGAACTTTTTTCTCAGGGGGATCCGAGGTATTTTGCCCAAATAATTTTCCTTCCCGACTTTTCACCTGACAAGAACAAATAAATAAAAAAACGGTCCTCGCCTTCTTTGCCCGAAAATGATGTTTTTGATAGCTTAGTCCGAAAATAACACGATTTTGCCCAAATACAAGATGGTTTTGCCCGAAAATAAGATGAATTTGCCCGAATGTAACATGGTTTGCCCGAATATGATATGGTTTTTTCCCGATATGGCATGGTTTTGCCCGAATGTGGCTGTTTCAAAAACACCAGGGGGGGGGGGGGGGTGGCTCCAGCCCCCAGCCCCCCGCCTCCTACATACGCCTATGGATGAGACTTCTTCCATGTGGTTTAAAGGGAAATGCAAGTAGTGGGAAACGCCCCACACAACAAAATGAAATGTACGCTCTTATTACCAATCATGGGAAAGAATGTTTATACTAATACTGAAGCGACCAAGCCCCCCAAGCCCGAAAGAGCGAAGCGACTAACGGGGGGGGGGGGGGGGGGGGGGAGGGTGTGGGATAGTTTGATGGGAGGGTGTAATGGGAGGTGGGTGTCCGCCCATGCACGGTAAGAGAGCGTTTGCACTTATGCAATCTGGTGCATACCTAAATTTCCTTCCGAGTAGGAAGGAAATTTGACTTGACATGAAGTAGAATCTGAATTATCATGTCTCAAGAAATACCCTTTTTAAAATCACTGGTATCGATTAGAAATCAGCCATGATTGAATTGTATTTGGGGGGGGGGGGGGGGGGGCAAGAGCCCCCCCCCCCCCCCCAAGAGCCTCCCCCAAGCCCCCCACCAGTACGCCAGTGCCTATTACATTAAATCAATTAGATTTATGAATATTATTATTCTGATAAACATGATAAATTAGATAAAGTTGGTTTGTTATATTGTTGAAGTAATGAAGAATACTAATTTTTGTTGTCCTTACATTGTAGACCAAATTGATAATGAAGCTCATGCGTCGTCAGATTGGGTGACAGTGTCATGCCCTGCGGTGTCAAGAAATCGTCACTAGCATTCCCGTTCCACGTTCCCATCAGGCCTTGCGCCTGACCCCAGAAGGACTCGGGGGCTGTGAGTAAGATGCTGAGTGCGCCTTCCGAAGCTTTGACCTGTAAGCCAACGCCTCTGTCGAACACAACGAACAAGCCGTTTCCGGAAATGTTCCGACCCGTGACGGACAAACCTATAATAATTTAAGGGAACAAAGGTCGTTGATTTGCGTGGAAAGATGAATTGATCCAACAAGGGGGTCACTCCGAATCCGCCAGCTGACAGCTGTATACGCATATTATCGATTATGTGAAACTAATGTAAGATCATCATTTTAGCAAATATTATATTTTCACCACTGCACTATTATTGTATTAACTTTGTCTAACATGAGAGATAGATATCATGTAAAAACATTATCTTGCAGCTAGTGCGAGACTCTCTTTTCCCAAAACATTGATACATTGCCAAAAAATGGAGAAGAAGAATACTTCGGTTACCTGTAAATGACCACCTTTCGGCCTGTTCGAAATCCACGCGTCTGAACTCCGTCTCTTCATGGAGTCTCACGTACGCATCTATCACCCTTCGCTGACTGATCTGAACGTGAATTACGTCACTCTCCCCGAACGCTGCTGCTATGGCCACGAACACGGTTGCATCAGTGCCTTATGAAAAGTGTACAAATGTTGAAAAAGATCAGCGACAATGAAGTAATAAGACAAATTTGGAAAAATAAGTTACAAACTTTGAATTATTCTCATTATGTTTGTATCTAGACAATCCAAAACACACATACATTCATACACATTCCGACACACACACACACACGCACATACATACACACGCACACAAACACAAACACACACATACACATGCATACATGAACTTTATACGTGCATACAAAAAAAAACGCATCCCTAATACAAGGATTTGATCGAGGCTATCCGTTAAGTTTCTCCTTTCGACTCATAAGAGTAACCATTAAAGGGATCTACACAGACTGTTTCCCATAAAGTTGGAATATTTTGTATAACTTATACGAAGTTAAATATGTCACTGTAAACTATTAATATGTGTGGTGTATATGACCGCAATACTTTATTTATCAAGTTCTTAAAATCATATCACAATGAAATTAAAATACAATATCCTTCACCCAGTGTAGATTGGGGGTAAACAAAAAAGGGGAGCAAAACAAATAAGGATTTTGTTACAATTTACATCTTTGGACAGCATTCAAGAGGACACATGTTGGAGCAGATTTGTTTGCATGAAAATGTTCAATATTCCAACGTCTATCAGTCAGTTAGTCACTAATATCGAATAATGACCCCTGACCCCTGATTGGGCCACCATAAACATGGGTCAGTGCTTAAGACGTCGCAGGATGCTGTCATCGAGCTTGTTGATGCTGTCAAAGGACTGCTCGTCCCACACTTTGGTCAGAACCCGAACTAAATCTTGTTGACTATGGGGAAAGTTGTCTTTGCCATTGATGGCTCGGGCTAGGACATCCCAGGTATGTTTAAAAGGGCTCTTATCCGAGTTAAAAGCAGGCCATGGTAACTGCTGCAACTCCTTCTCATCAAAATGATGTTCGTGGGGTCTTATTGCGTGTGGGAGACGGTAGTCTTACATAATTTCCCGGTTGACGATGTCGTCGACATTTCCACCTGGCATCACCAGTGGCGTATTACAGTAGCCATGGTGAATACATGCCCATACCACCACTGGGCCGTCACAACCTTGAGTCGTTTTGTGAAAGTAGCAATCTTTGAGTTCTTGCCATGAACTCGACGAACCCTTTGTCTTCCACCAGTTCGGTCAAGGATGGAATGGCTCTTATCCATTACGATGACATATCACTAGTGTCCAAGCGGCAGTCTGGTAAATCTGTGTTGTATGGTTTGGAGTAAACACTTGGTAGTTGATTCCATAGTATCTTCTTCATAGACGACGAAGGCTTCTTTTTGCCATTTCCTGTTTCTACGGCACAGGTTAAGCAGTTTGCGATCATCTACCCTGATGGTTAATCATGAAGTCCAGGAGATTCCTGTGGCCTTAATTGACCCTCCTCTCGATGACGTTTGAGGATTTTACAAACCGTAACCTGTGATTTTCCAACGAAATAGTGGTCATTGCATGTTGACACCCCTTCCAATGGTGTTGAATGGAGTAGGGTCTAGAGAGCCTCTGTGCCAATTTTAGTTGAAAATTTACAGCCAACCCGGAGAAATGACCCATAACGACTTGTTGGACATACGCTTTGGAGAGGGAAAGGGGCCACTCGTCAAAGGTCCTGCCTTTAAAAGCTCCAAACAAGAGGCTAAATTAATTAATGCAAATGTATGCAGCCATTCATCGTACCTTGGTAGTTTCGACACATTGTATAATCATTATACTTAGTCTGAAATTATTCATGGGGCGCTAATTAAACAGAACAAAGGATGAAGTTGGATCTTAAAAAAACACATTCCAACTTTATGAGCAACAGTGTAGTAACATATGATGGTCAAACATGTCAAAGTTCACAAAACTTATTGATAACTTTTTGTATCCACTGGATAATAACAACTGTTTACACAGTTAGAGAATTAAGCTAGCAAATATCACTTTGCATTTTTGCTCATTACTCGGTCATATGGCATTCATTTACCATGGAACTTTCACACATCACTCAGTGGACAAATTATCAGATTACAAAAATACACATTTATCAACCTTTTTGTCATTTTTTGCACATGTCAACAAAGTTACTTTATCCCTTTTAACCTGTGATGGGCTGGCCTGTGTGAGCCTGGTCCGAATTCTACGTTGATAATGTTGGTGCGGAATTAGGTATCGCTAATATAAGATGCGACACATTTGAGGACCAATATTGGTATACCACTTGATTCTGATAATTGTGAATTCATTTACATTATTATATTAGCCTACTAAATACTATTAGTTACACCCTGCTTGTTCACGCAATACGGGATATATCTACATTCTGGTTCCATATTCCATGAGGCCGGAGGCCGAATGGAATATGGAACCAGAACGTAGATATATCCCGTATTGCGTGAGAACAAGCAGGGTGTGACGGTTTTATCTCTTTAAGTGTATACATTATCTATTGGTCAAGATACATAACGAAATAAAAACAGTTGTTTTTTCAAACATATTTGTAAACATTTTTTTTTCAAACATATTTGTACTCACCATCTTGTGCTCTTTGTGCTCCCTTGCCTTATCAATTTCAAATATTGTCCATCTCACATGGTCTCCAAATAATATAAACTGTTCCAAACAACTTGTAACTGTATCCAAAATTCCAAAACAACAGTAACAATAACATATGTACAATGTCCTTGTCCTCCAGTACTTTAATTGTTTTTTGGATAAACATTCACAACAAGGATGTGAATGGTAACATCCAGTGAATGAAGGCATCGCACCCCTGGAACGTGGTGATGTCACGTTTACACGCTGATTAGTGGTAATGACTTGATTGACACTTCCAATGCTACGAATTTCTTGAGTTTGTTGCTCAACCTCGAAATTCTTGAATCCTGACTGTCCCAGTCCCAGTAGCTGCTAATGCGCAGAAATATGCGGTGTCAGACAGAGAAATCCCGACCGATCTGAATTATACCGGGAGAATTAAAATCCCGATAGCTTATTAAAATAGTGCGTAGGTGTCAGACAGGGAGATTAAAAATCTCGGTCATGAGGTCAACCCCATGCACAATGCGCGTAAACAGTCTGCGCGCGATACGCCGTGACGTAACAATAGTAATACGGGCTCATATTCAGTGGTTGAAATCGCCACTGCGCATGTGCACAACGATGAAAAACACCATAATACATTAAAACAATAACAACAACAAGACGTAAACAGGTAATACGGGCTCATATTACCCGTTTGATCATTTTGACCAAGTAAATGAGGTAAATACGGGTTTGTCTCAAAGACAAATTGACCAATCAGATTACAGAATTCATGAAAAAAATGGCCCACTAAGAGATAAGACTTGCATATACATGTGCTAATTATGTTTTAACCCAACGCCTCAAACACACACACAATCTGTATAAACTGCAATAAATTGTAGCGTGGTAACACTGACGGGGAAACGGTGCCGAAGTAGCTACGTAACATTATCCAACACACGATACTTACTGTCTTGGAAAGGAGCCGTCCTCGCTTGCAGGGTAAAATCCCCATCGAGTGTATTCAACAGGGTGAATTCCCCGTAGCCGTTAAACGTGTACATGGTTGAATCAAGAGTAGCGATGTGAGGGTCACCACTCCCAAGTGCTTTAAAAATAAACATTTCAAACTATCTTACTATCAATGTCCAATCAAATCTTTATAAACAACTTATGTTACTAATATTTGAAATGAAGTGACAATCGCAATAACCATGAATTTAAGTTTTCCCTTTTCCAATGCATGCTCCTCTCTTATACCAACCGCGTCCAGGTTGTCTCTCTATATGTACACTATTCTCCATATAATAATACAATGTATAAGATTATGACGACATACTCTGCACGTTACTATCTAGTGTTTTGGTTGTTTTGGTTGATCAATATAGTTTAGCGAAATCAGCTCCTCAAAATCACCATCAGATGCACTATAAGATTCTTATATAACAAAAAGTACATGCTTCTTGTCGTTGAGTATTCCACAATATAGTAGGCTATACACACCTCTTACTTGTGAATTCCACTTGGGCATTTATGTTACACTCGGCCTACAGTAACGGCCTCGATGCAATATTAAATGCACTCGAGAAATTCAAAATATATCGTTCTATATTCTGGTATATATTCAACTCCATTCCATGCACTATTTGTAATATATTACACGTTACTATAGTCCTCTATTGGCCTCCGTGATAGTATGGGGTCAAAGGTCACATAAGTAGGTCAAAGGTCAAATGTGAAAGTTTACTTGCAATATTCTATTAGGGTTGATAACTTTCCAATCCTGCATCTGTTTGTAACCAAACTTGATTGATAGATGCCCTATATTGGCCTCCATGATATTCTGGGGACAAAGGTCATTTAAGTAGGTCAAAAGTCAAATGTGAAAATTTACCTGCAAGACTCTATTAGGGTTGATAGCATCCCAACCCTGCATCTGTCTGTAACCAAACTTGATTGATAAATGCCCTATATTGGCCTCCATGATATTCTGGGGACAAAGGTCATTTAAGTAGGTCAAAAGTTAAATGTGAAAATGTACCAGCAAGACTCTATTAGGGTTGATAGCATCCCAACCCTGCATCTGTTTGTAACCAAACTTGATTGATAGATGCCCTATATTGGCCTCCATGATATTCTGGGGACAAAGGTCATTTAAGTAGGTCAAAAGTCAAATGTAAACATTTACCTGAAATACTCTATTAGGGTTGATAGCATTCCAACCCTGCATCTGTTTGTAACCAAACTTGATTCATAGATACCCTATATTGGCCTCCATGATATTCCTGGGTCAAAGGTCGTTTAAGTAGGTCAAAGGTTAAATGAGGTCAAATGTGAAAGTTTACCTGTAAGACTCTATTAGGGTGGAAAACTTTCCAACCCTGCATCTGTTTGTAACCAAAGTTGATTGGTAGATGTCCTATATTGGCCTCCATGATATTCTGGGGTCAAATGTGAAAGTTTACCTGCAAGGCTCTATTATGGTTGATTGCATTACAACCCTGCATCTGTTTGTAACCAAACTTGATTGATAGATGCCCTATATTGGCCTCTATAAAATATTCTGGGGTCGAAGGTCACATAAGTAGGTCAAAGGTCAAATGAGGTCAAATGCAACGTTTACCTGCAAGACTCTATTATGGCTGATAACTTTCCAACCCTGCATCTGTTTTTAATTAAACTTCGTTGGCATGAATGCGCGCAAGTGGGCGATACACATTACGGCTATCGCCTTGTTACTGATAACTAATATTTTATTTACCTGGTGGAGGGGGAACATATCCATCGCACACCTGAGATGGTCGCTCGCGGCTGAATAATTGGCAGGACGACTCATACTCATTTAGCTCATTGTTCAGCAAACGGTAACGACAGCAGAAGGTCCACGGTAAAATATCAGCCAGAAAATGTGACATGTATGGGACCTTAGTGAATAGCATCAAAGATTTGGGGAAAGATATAGAGAGAAAGAAGAGAAATTTTACACTCATCATCATCATCATCATTTTCAACAACATCTATAGTATCGCCATCATATTAACTCTCTAATTGTTTCTTGTAAGTATCGGCTTCCATGTGGTATAGATAATACGTGTGGTTTGCGGTTGCACCATGTATAAGGAGAGGATTGGTGAGTCCTGAGAAGGACTGTTGGTATTCTTTCTAGGATAGTCCAAAAAGGACTGTGGTAGTCCTAGAAAGGACTGTTGGTAGTCCTGGAAAGAACTGTTGGTAGTCCTGGAAAGAACTGTTGGTATTCTTTCTTGAGCTTGTAGTTATGATAAGAACTACAGCGCCGGTATAGGTATTGTAAGGACAGGGTTGGTGGTAGGAGGAGCTCGACGTTTCAGGTGAATGTCCTGACGACGGACCGTCAACCTGTTCAAAACGTCGGGCCCCTCCTACCACCAACCCTCTCCTTACAATAACTATACCGGCTCAAGAAAGAATACAAACAGTCCTATCCAGGACTACCAACAGTCCATTCTAGGACTACCACAGTCCTTTTTAGGACTATCCTAGAAAGAATACTATAAACAGTCCTTCTCAGGACTCAGCAATCCTCTCCTTATACATGGTGCAACCGCAAAGCACACATATCATATTCTTCTCCTTCATCATTATCATCACCATCATTATCATGATCATCATTTTCACCATCATAATCATAGTCATGACATGATGATGATCATCATCATAGTCATCATATCCCTTATCACCATTCCTTTTCACACTTTGATGTCTGTGATATATCCGTCCCAATTCTTCTCTAAGCCTCACACTCTTATTACACTTCCTTTGACTGTAGCCGCTTGTTTGATTGGTCAAACAGTCCGGACTGTCACCCCCTCACAGTGGCTTACATTTGTTTGTGTCTCCGCCTCCAGACTTTCCCCCTCCTCCCATCCACACATGTGTATATATGTCGTGTTGGTATATTATACTGTTGTTAATGGCGGTGGAGGGTATAGCACGGAATATTACATCCCGAGGGATTTTAAATGCTATTGAGGGAAGAGTAAATAAGACCCGAGACGAAGTCGAGGGACTTATTTTCTTCACGAAATAGCATTTGAAATCCCGACGGTAGGAATATTCCGTGATTTTCCCGACAACAAATTTAACAACTGTTTTATCATCTGACTGTCAAAATCCGTTTCACTCGTTCACAGAAACACCCGCTACACATCACATTCACACAAGTTCACAACACGCACAACGCAGAATTCACCAATAAAGTCGATCGGCGGTACTTACGATTGCCTTTCTTCAGATCACTGCATTTCTATCAGTATCAAAACTATTTGTCGATTGTTTCCTTCGATTATATTTACCAGGTCACTTTCTGATCCAATTGTACTGAAAAATCGCTGATTTTCGTTTTTTTTTCTTTCGTTCGCTGCATGCCCGCGAGATAAATGATTTTATGCATGTACGTATGATGGTACGATACGCCGGTACGGTACGTACGGTATGTGTACATTGTGTATCGTAAACAATTGCCCCTTGACTTGCAGGGGTGTAATATTGCCATGCTATATACCAAAATATAACACGGCATAGGCATGTACTGTATTTACTAAGTCAGGTGATAAATTATATTGTATTCATGTAGTAACTGTCATTTGCCCTGTAGAAGATCCTGAATTGCAAGCTAGGCTGTATACGACTCTCATTATGATTTGCATCATCTTTCTCCTCCTCCTCCTCCTCATCATCGTCATCATTCTCGTAATCAGCTTCATAATCATCCTCGCCATTAAGTCCACCACGCCCACCACCACCACCACATCACGGCTTGCGGCTTGTGCCGAAAGGATGGGTAGCGTCGCGTCGTGTCGCGTTGACTGGAACGCGACCATTCGTCCAAAGCACCCCCCCCCGGTTTTGACGAAAGGGTGCGTTGGGAGCGTTAGGGCGCGTCAGTTCAGATAACGCTACCAAATGGCACATACGGGGTGGGGGGGGGGGGGGGGGGGGGTGGGGGGGGGGCTTATTCCGAATGTACGCGTTTAGCATGTTTAGAGAGGCTAACATTCATGTGTACAATGATGCGTACATCAAACTTGCGCCATTTCGATCTCTGAGTTTTCTTTTCGCCACCGCGACGAAACACGTGTTATCCTATGAGAGACCGACTCTTCCACAAGATAGGATTTTTTTTTAGCACATGGTTGATTCATTCAACCGATGCGTAAGGCGTGCGCGCTTCGGATGTTGTACTGTAGTCGATATATGAAGCCTATGAATTAGGGCCCATTTGATTAAAATACACATTTACTAAAGAGTCTACATCTAAGACTTGGAATAGTTTACCTTCGGAATTAATTAATTTGAGTCTGATCCATAGGCGTACTCCCCCCTTTGACCAAAAATTACTGTTTGGGGGGGGGGGGGGGGAGGTTTGAACCCCCTCTTAACTAAATTTAAGCGGTCTCGACCATCATTACCCATGGTCTCGGCCTCATAAAATTGCGAAGAACCCTGATTTCAGCCTCGAAAATATTGAAAATTCTTGGTATCGGCTACAAAAATTTTCAACGGGCAGCCCCCACTCCCCCCCCCCCCCCCTCACCCCCGCTTACAGGATTCTCAACCAATGGTCTTGGTCTCGGCCTCGATTTGAAGGTACTTGGTCTCGGCTTCAGACATTTTCTACGGCAACTTCCCCCCCCCCCTGCTTACAGAAATTTGTCGGACGACATAACCCCCCCCCCCCCTTGAAAAAATACTGGGTACGCCACTGGTATGATCATCATCATTCAGGTTTGTATCATTTCAAGTTTCGATTACACTCGAATTAATTAAATCCGAAGGTAAAATATTCCATGGCTTAGATGGTTACTTTTGAACAAATTGAGTACAGAACCTATGACGTCATACACTATCTATTTTTTAAATTTTCAAATATGAACTTCATTTCCCGAAAAAGCATTCAAAAAATTGTCAAGAAATCAATGAAATATCTATAAGTTTTGGCTGAGATATGCCCATCCGAACTAATTTTGTGTCAATGGGAAATCAGTGCTCCCAACGCACCCTTTCGGCAAAACCGGGGGGGGGGGGGGGGGGCTTTGAACGAATGGTCGCGTTCCAGTCAACGCGACGTCAACGCACCCTTTCGGCAAAACCGGGAGGGGGGCGGGGGGGGGGGGGGCTTTGGACGAATGGTCGCGTTCCAGTCAACGCGACACGACGCGATGCTACCCACCCTTTCGCCACAAGCCCCCCATCACCATTATCATCACCAAAACACGATCTGTACAGTATTACTACCTTTGTAGGCGTGCCATAAGGTGCCACTCCCGCATGATGGTAGCGATGGGAGAACCCTCCTCCAGGGGACAGGAGCACGTTAAGGATGAAGCCGTCGCTGCCATAGCAACATTCTTGTCCTCCTCCAAGCTCGCTTAGGGTCAATTAAGTGAGATGATAATATTTAGAAGATGTTATTTGTACTACAAACTTATGAAGAGCGGGGTATACTTAGGTAGCCACGTACTTTTAAATGTCTAGTTTTACGCTACATAACATTTGTGTAATTTATCATAGTATACAAGTTTTTCAGAGAAAATAATATAATTGTTAGCAGTGATTTAATTCGAAAGATTAATACTTGTACATGTAGTTAAAATCATCGAGTTTTCAAATGACATTGGGAAGTTTGTTTAATTATAATTATAAGTTTCAGCTTTTTATTTCTGCATTTTCCATGAAGAATACAAAAAACAAAATTAATACATTTTAGCAATATAATAATAAGTAATACAAGTAGTAAATCACAAATAAATACATATAATTAATCAATAAAACAATCATCAAGCATATTTCAAATGGAATTTGAAAAGAAAGGAAAGGAGTAGAATGCAGAAGACCGATATCGTAAGCAGAGCTTGAAGTGATACCGGCCTTACAGGAGGAGAGGAGACGGGAAGAGAGAGAGGGTGAAGATTAGAGCGCTGTGCAAAGTGAATAGAGTGGTTGCCCGAACTCCTCAATCTACCAAATGATGTTCCTTTTTATAAAAATTTGTGTTCCTTCTTGATTTATATTGCTTAAAGATTTACACATATTCAGTGTAATACAGACAGTGGTCGGGTGAAGCTTGACCTGACAAGATCTAGTAAATGTGTTGCCATGTACAAAGGCTGGTGAAGGTTGATCTGATATGTCCACTGAGTGATGCGTAAAATGTCCATGGTAAGTGCATTATATATGACCAAGTAATGAGCAAATTCAACGTGATATTTGCTAACTCCTTGCACTTACTTTGTACATTGTTGAAAGTCTCTCAGACAGCGAAAAAATACACGGGGGCGGCGGGCGAATTCGCCCCCGAAATGCCCAAATTCGCCCCCGAAAAAAAAAAAAAAATTCGCCTCCGAAATTTTTTTTTTTTTTTTTTTTTTGATTTTCGGGATTTTTTGTGCGATTTTTCTGTTTGGATTGTGATCAAATGCTTATAAAATGATCACTTACAGCATTATAGCTTGTTAGTAGCCCCTGAAGTAGCAAAAGTAGCCCCCGAAAATGGAGCCCCCGAAATAAAAATATATCCGAACACTTCAATCATAAATATCAGCATAATGAAAGAGAAGTTCGGGAAACTGGAAAATCTTCCATGCTTCTATCGGTATTACGAATACAACACGGTAGAACCCCTAGAGTTTCAAGTAAAATTGTCTGGATTTCGACACTGTTTCTAAACCCGTTTAATAATAAGCACTGGCAATATCAATTTCCTGTCTGCTTATGGGTTTGCTTGTTTGATTTTTCGCAGTTTTTGTTCGGTAAAGTTGTTATTAAAGGCCACGATTTAAAGAATAATATTCATTAAATACGCTTTATAATCTAGGACCTTAAATATACCTCAGAGTATTTGCACGGATACAGTGTATGGCGCCAGGTTTGTGCGCGCAGTTGGTGGATGACGTTGAGTCTACGTCACACTGCGGATGCGCAGTAAACCTCCCGATGTCGATCTGCGCCTGCGCAAATGTGCAGGGGCATTGAGGCGTGACATCAATGAAGCTACTGTCCGCCTGGGTCTCTTCGCTGATCCATTCATCGCACCACTCGAGAGTGTCATATCCGCGCAGCCACTGGAGAACATGTACCTCGCTCCACAGGGTTGCTTTGACTGCGCTGCAGGGGTTGAAAGAAATATATTATGTTATAACTGTGAAATGATACTTGCGGAAGTTGCAATGAAAGGCAGGGCAGGTCTCGGGCTCGATTCTTGGCGAAGCCTAAGCGCTATATTTCTTTGCTCGTGGTCCAAAAAATCACTTTGCTGGGAATGATATGACGCTGTTAAAATCATAAGATATTCGAATGACTATTGCGGTTAATATAGGTTTTCTCGGCCAATTTCGTAAGCTTCTCATTCGTTTTGATAAGCGTTTCATTCAATTTCGCAAAATTGAGCTGAAGGCTTGCAATTGTGGTTAAAAATTGCATTTTGTTCATACGATTTAGCTCTTCGGTCAAGTGATTTACCACTTTTAGCATTCAATTTAAAAAACACGCAATTTGCATTCAATTTCACCTACGGATTTCACGGAAGGCGGTATTACGTAACCACTAATTTTCTCGCTTTAAATTGAATGACAATGTTACGAAATAGAAACACGTTTTAAATCGAATGCAAACAAAATGTTTTCGAATGATCGTTATATGAATTCGAATGTTAAAAAAACGAATTTGAACTGCAAAATACAGCTGCGGTGACAAAATCGGCGATATGTTAGGCACTTAACAAATGTAATTATTCAACTTAAATTACACTAAGTAGAGCATTTTCCCAATCTTACCCTTCCACGTCGGTGTCCGATTCGACCACGGCTATCACACCGACGTCTGTGATATCGGTGAAGGAGCTCGGAATTTTGACAACGCGGTAGTAACCGAGATGGTAATCGACCGCAGTCGCTAGGTAAAACATGGGCCCTATTAACTCAACCTGGCTCTCCGTCTCTCTGTATCCGCGAACGACGATGTCGACGACGTCCACGAATTGTAGAGCCTCTGTTTCCCAAGTGACCTCGAGCTCGGTAACGCGTTGGTTGCTTGCCGTGGCCGGAGACGTGACCCTGACTGGAACCTCTTCCACATTCACTGTATGACCAAATTAAAAATAGGCTTTTTATAACAACAAATGATAACAATTGGTTAATTTTCACAGATTTACACTCATTTGAATTGATATTACAAGCGTAATTATCGCATTAAACTATTTAAGCGCTAATATTGTATATGACAAATAATCGGTTGGTATGGTTATTATGGTTACCCTGGGTTAATTAAACGCGATTATCAAGGGGTGTGTTGGGTGCGTACGCACCCCCCTCCCCCAGTTCAGAAAGGTCCACCTTTTATCGGTCTCGGAAATCCACATCAGTGGTCTCGGGTATAACGATCGATGTTGTTGACGACCCCTCCCCCCCCCCCCCCCCGCTTTTGCGACTTAACCAATGGTCTCCGTCTCGGCCACGGACACCCAATCATGGTCTCGGCGAGTCGGTGACGGACACTACCCCTCCCCCCCCCCCCCCCCCCCCTTGAAAAATCCTGGCTACGGGCCTGACTATCATGGTAATTGTTTACTTACAGAGGATACCAGCATGACAGGCAGATTTTTCTGCGCGGTCGGGAGCAATTGGAGTAATCCAGCTTTATGTTTCTAGACCCTATTTCCTCATCTCACATTTAGATATCGTGTTTTACCGGATAACTTACAACGAGATGGCACAAATCGCTACGCCCATTGCATTCTGTGTTCATCTGTTGAGAAATTAATACTCTTTTCCAATGGCTAGTTTATTGCACCATCTTTTGGCAGAGCGCGATCAATCTTTTTTCGCGATATATACCCAGCTAGCCACCTGACGTTGGGCCGATGTTGGAATTTGGTTGCCGGATGTCGGCATATCGCCGTTGGCTCGAGGTTAAAATGTCCGCCAGCCCAACATCGTCACGACTTCATTTTTGTGATATATTGGCATAAGGTCATTTTCCGACAATGGCCCAACATCATGTCATGAGATGATGTTGGGCCATTGTCGGAAAATGACGTTATGCCAATATATCACAAAAATGACGTCGTGACGATGTTGGGCTGGCGGACATTTTAACCTCGAGCCAACGGCGATATGCCGACATCCGGTAACCAAATTCCGACATCGGCACAACGTCAGGTGGCTAGCTGGGTAGGGTAAAAATGGTCGAGGTCCCTGCCTGTAATCGGAGGGGCACCTGTCAAAACTTGTAGAACGTTGGTGTGACGCTAAGTGCGCTAATATATGAAATCAAAGCATACCTTTCGATACAATTTATATTATTTTTCATCCACGGAGGGCAATTATCACGAATTAATAGAACGATATTAAAGTGATCCATTAACTTCAAATTCATCCAAAATCACTTAGAGCTTTCCACATTTCTTTTGTATCTTGTTGTTTGGCTTATGGTATAAACAGAAGAATGATATGGGTGTTCATGTTTTAAATGTCTCCCTAATTATGGAGATATTTAAGATTAAAATTGAAAGCTTTCCATGACGCTTTCCGATGGTAGTCAAAAGTATTCGAATTCGGGTACGTCGATCGTTCATAGTATCTGAATTCGGTTACTTCACGCGAAAGATCTAGATAAAAATCTGACATCAATATATTGATTTCAACTTTTTTCACTAAGTAATCAGTGTTATGTTTCTGCAAAACTTTCACACATTATTCGGAAAGGTCTTATGTTGAAATTATGATTGAAGTCTGAAATATCACTTTTGGAAAAAATCTTATAAAGCTAATGGATCACATTAAAAGTATCATCATCAACACACTGGAAGGCAAAGGTTTCTCCGCCGTCCAGAGATACTCGGAGGGGAACACGCCCGACCTTGTAGAACGTTTGTGTGACATAAAGGGCACTTCCATTATATAAACGTTATTAAAAGTATCATTATCCACTTACAGATCGTGAAGACACCCTAGAAGTCATAGGTTTCCCCGTCGTCCAGAGATACTAGAAGGGGAACACGCCCGACCTTGTAGAACGTTGGTGTGACATAAAGGGCACTTCTATCCATTATATAAACGTTATTAAAAGTATCATTATCCACTTACAGATCGTGAAGACACCTTAGAAGTCGAGGTTTCTCCGCCGTCGAGTGACACACCCGCTCGACGTTGTATAACGTTGGCGTGACGCAGAGTGCGCTTCTATATAAACCTTATTAAAGGTATCATTATCCACTCACACATAGTGAAGACATCCGGGAAGCAATGGTTTCTCCGCCGTCGAGTGACACAAGCGCCCGACCTTGTAGAATGTTGGCGTGACACAAAAGGTCGATTCCATTCATTATATTAACGTTATTAAAGGTATCATTATCAACTTACAGATTGTGAAGACACCCTGGAAGTCAAAGGTTTCTCCGCCGTCAAGGGAGACTCGGAGAGGAACGCGCCCGACCTTGTAGAACGTTGGCGTAACGCAGAGGGCGCTCGTATATGAAAGCAACTCTCCAGATACAAAAACACCGTCGCCGAAATCGCAAACAAGGAAGCTGGTATCGTTGAAGCAAGGGCCGCTGATGAACACCTGAGTACCGCCCAACATTGTGCCCACCAAGGGGAAAAGCGAGATGTCACCTGATGTAAGAAAAATCAGTCACATTTTCATTTTGAGACGGAACATCGTGTTTCATAGTATCAACTCATTTTATTTTATCACGCGGTAAGGAAAATGGATTTAGGAGTTGGATTAAGTGGATCTAGTAACTTTAAGATAGGTCAGGCTTTGCCTGTTACTGATAACCATGTAAGACAGTAAAAGAAAGGAAGGTTCAGCATACCGTACTATACTAGTAGTAATTTTAATTACAATAATACAGACTATGAAGTACATATGAAAGGTACCATCCTAGACGTGTGGACATGGAATAAAATGCATGTATAAAACCCCATTGATGATTTGGTTAAATTTCTCATTCACCTGTTGAAGTGCATTGCAGTCCCTGAATATTGGTATTATCAGTTCTGAAGACCCATCTTCCGCGCACTCGAATATTCGTCGTCCTTTCGATGTCGACCACGGCATCGGTCCGAGAACCCGGTACGCTGTAGTACGTAATTCCGTCTCCGGCATTAAAGCCAACCTGTTACATATTGTATCAAAGGAAAGATCCTGATCACATTACCCATTCCAAAATATGAAAGTCGGGTTTACCTTGGCAAAGTTATATCAACACCAAAATATTAGCTATATTCATGATATATATCCGCCACCGAGCATGGTGGCTTAGTGGTTAGAGTGTCCGCCTCATGCACCTCCCGGGTTCGATCCCAGACCGGGAAATACCAAAGACTTTAAAAATGGTACCTTCTGCCTTCTAGCCAGGCTCTCGGCATTATATAGAATGGAAAAGGGAAAGTTAATCACACAAGTTACCAGAGGACTGGCCCCCTTCTGTAGCTTTCGCTACATTTAGTAGACAAGTGGCCTAGGGCTAATGAATCGGAGATAGTCGCCCGGGGGGGGGGGGGGCACTCAACTATATTGCTGTACACACGCGCGACCAAAAAACGCGTAAAAAGGGTACTTTTTGCCGATCATGGCGCGTTACGCGCGTGACGCGTTTAGGGTGTCAAAAAGGCAAAAGTCAGAAAAAGGGTATGTTTGTGGAGTTAAACAAATACGTAATATATCTTTTTCTCCAAACATGTTTCCCGGACTTGTCTGGAGTTTGCCGGGGATTTTGTGCGACTTCGAATGATTCCAGGGGATTCCAGATCTCGGGAACGTCCCTTGATCGCGCAATCATATCCCTCCGCCCCCCCCCCCCCCCCCTCCGCCCCCCTCCACCATTCCCAGGTCCCCGCTTAAGCTCCGCATGTATCCAGGGCCCAGATATCAGCTGCATGCATAGCTGTACGTTTAGGGGTATATGTTTTAGGGGTTATACTTGTTTAGGGGGCAAAATTGTCAAAAAAGCACGCGAAAATACTTGAATAGGGTATAAATTTGACCAACGGATGAAACTTGTTTAGGGTGGGTTTGAAAAACCTGTGGTCGCGCGTGTGTACAGCAATATAGTTGAGTAGCCCCCCGGGATAGTCGCCGCCTTATGTGCCAAAATTGGCACGGGAAGGACTTTAACTTTAACTAAATATCCGCCACCAAATGACAGTTTTGGGAAAGTTACCGAAAACATCTATATTGGCCAAACTAATTGATCAATATTGTTGAATACGTATATACAAAGGGCTTGTGTGGTAAAATCCGAACCATCGTTGGTATTCAGAATTATCGGAAGAAATCCAATGGCCGCCCGTGAAATTTGGCCTAAATCCATGGCCCGTTAGAGCACCTGTCCGCGCCGCTAGCGCTGGGCTGGAGATATCGACAAGCCCCCATACCGCATACCACATGGTCTATCGCATGTAGCGTAATATACTCCACAAAAAAAGAAACTGGACACTGGACGTATATATTAATGTACGATAAAGTGTACAGGATAATATATCTAATTAAAGGGAATTTAGTCCTCTACATGCAGGGTAAAGGTGTAGTCGTTCATGCATGAAATGCCATGGTCAATTAACACTAGCAAGGTCTGTTTTCAAAAATAGCAAAACAATGGAGGACCACACCATTCGACTGAAATGATAGTAAGCGTTTCACTTAAAACAAGATGAGCGGGGCAAGTAAATTATGACATTATTCAACTTTATTCTTATGAACTAACTCTGGAAATACAAATTTGTCAATAAAACAGGGCCAGGTTATGAGAGCATTACCATACTGGTCTGTATTACAGGCATGAAGCTTGTCTATTTCACGTGTCCCCTGCAATTTTAACCATATTTACCTAGAGAAATGTCATGTTAAAGACTGCCCAACTGTTTGACCAAGGGTGACTTCAGGTTTTGAAGATCTTTGGACTACGGTAGAATT
The DNA here is from genome assembly GCA_037951105.1 of Echinarachnius parma. Lineage (NCBI taxonomy): Eukaryota > Metazoa > Echinodermata > Echinoidea > Clypeasteroida > Echinarachniidae > Echinarachnius > Echinarachnius parma. The sequence goes on along the minus strand of JBAMJV010000319.1, from coordinate 26,428 downwards.
CTTGAGAAGAATTTATACCATTTTCATGCTGAAATAAGGGCACAAACTGTGGTTTTGACTAATAAAGCTTTGCCATGGACTTCCCCATTTTGTTACTTTTGTATGAAAATAACACCTATAACGTTCACAATTTGTCTTCATTTATACTCTTTATTGAGATGAAGATAGAAAAGGTCACATTTGTAATGACAAATTATGCCTTCTCATTAATATAGCGTTTTAGATTATGCTTATCAACATTTATATGGTTGAGTGGATGTTCCATTTTTGCTATTTTTGAAAACAGACCTTGGTGTGGTTAATTGACCGTGACAAGTCATGCATGAATGATTTCATCTGGATTTCATGAGTATTGAAGAGGGTAATTTTATCTTATTTTTGATTTAATTTGATATACAATATCATATATTTTATCGTTAATGAATACGAAATATTTGCTCTCATACAAGTGTCCAGTTTCTTTTTTTGCGGAGTATATATCTTTAAATCAATATCTTAGTGTTGTCATATCAATATGACTAGAATAGTCCTGCTCTCATATAATAATGATTTCACAATAGGTATTCAGCTGATAGGTATAAATGATAAATATATTATAATGAATTAATTGCTTGGTGATTAATAACTTAGAACAGTTCCATTTATGAATGATTAGCAATTATGCTCAATGATATGATATTTATTCTTTGTGTAGTGTAGCTTTGTTTATCTGATAGTGATTTACCTATGTAAATTTACTTACCATTAATGTTCCAATTCATTTAAATGCGAATGTAGCAATTGCTATATTATATTATTTCATGTTTATACTATGTATGTTTTGATGTTCAATGTACACTGATCCTTTCAGCACTGCTGCTGATCAGTTTGAAATGTATACCAAAATACCAAAATTGTTGACATGTGCAAACAGTGATGAGTGGTTGATACAATGTATATTGTTGTTATCTGATATGTCCACTGGGTGTTGCGTGAAAATTTCAAGTTAAATGGACGTTATATGGCCGAGTAATGAGCAAAAAAGCAAAGTGATATTCCCTAACTCATTGCACTCACTTTGTACACGGTCTTGACGGTCCAGTTGATTATTCAACATCTGAACATTTCAATCGTACATATCTTGTTAATGAAAGAGAAATTTGAAAAACGGAAACCTGTCCCATGATTTTATTGTTAATATGAATACAACAAGGTATGAGGGAACTGCTAGAATTAGGATATTGAGGATTTGGACAATGTTAAAGTCCCTTTAATGTGGTAGGTGATGAAAGCATATTTTTTATTTTATACGTGTGGAGCGTTTCCTTGTTATTTCCTTGTCGCATTTGGAGGCGCGACCTATTGATGGTTAAAACGTCATATAATGTTTCAGTTGGGCTTCAAGTTTTTAAAGTATTGTGTTTCTGACACCCTGACAGACTGACAGCTCAGCTCACATTGTTGCATAAATTATGTGACGATTCACCGAGCAATTTGGTGAAGAAGCCGAGACAGCTGCCCAACGAAATGACATGAAGACAGTCTATAGGATCACACGACAACTACGGTGGGATCCAAATGCAAACCAGGATGTACCAGTGAAAGCTGCAAATGGGTCATCAATCACAGAACAGCATGCGAAGCTGGGAAGATGGAGGGAACACTTTCAAGAGGTACTAAATCGACCAGAGCCACAAGTACTCTCACATATTCCAGAAGCAGATGAGGATCTTGAAATCAACATGGGCATCATCACAGTCAGACAGTTGGGGAAGTTAAAGAAGCCATTCTGGGAAGGCAGCAGGAGAAGATGGAGTGTGTTCCGAGATGATAAAGGCTGAAGAACAAGAAACACCTGAACTTTTGAGACACATTATGCAAGACATATGGGACGAAGAAACCATACCAGATGCATGGAAAACCGGTGTCATTGTTAATCTGCCAGAGAAGAGAAACCTTGGGGACTGCAATTACTGGAGAGGTATCACCTTATTATTTCTCACCAGCAAGATATTCAGCCGCATTATCTTACAACCCATCACGACAGCTGTGGATACCATACTGAGAGAAGAACAAGCCGGTTTCAGGAAAGGACGATCGTGCACAGATCATATTTTTGTGCTACGACAGATCCTTGAACAATCACAATAATGGAACAGCTCACTCTATGTGGTGTTCGTAGATTTCGAGAAAGTGTTTGACAGCCTTCATCGTTCTTCATTATGGAAGATACTCAGACATATGGTATCCCACAAAAACTAGTTAACATCATACGATCACTGTATAATGAATGTGAATGCCGAGTTATTCATAACACCAACTAACGGAACCATTTGGTAAACACCGGAGTCAAACAGGGATGTATCTTATTACCATTAGTGTTCTCCTTGGCTATTGACTGGTTGATGAGAGGTGTCACTCAGGAAAAGACAGGCAATCCAGTGGACAGCAATCCAGCAATGCCGACATCCGGCAACCAAATTCCGACATCGGCCCAACATCTGGTGGCTAGCTGGGGAGCAGCCCTTTGACAGCGTCAATAAGCTAGATGACAGCATCATGCGGCATTTTAAGCACTGACCCGTGTCAGGGGTGTCCCAATCAGGGGTCATGGGTCATATTCGATATCAGGGACTGATAGACATTGAAAATTAAACATTTTCAGGCAAAAAAATCCGCCCCAACATATACTGATCAAAGATATAAATTGTAACAAAATTCTTTATGAGCCCCCTTTTTTGTTTTACCCCAATATACACTTTGCGAAGGACAATTGTACTTTAATGTCATTGTGATATGATGTAAAGAGCTTGATCAATAAAGTATTGTGGTCATATACACCACACATATCATAAATAAATCACAGTGGCACACTTAAAGGGACTTAACTTCGTATAAAGTTGTACAAATAATTTATTCCAACTTTATGGGCAACAGTGTACTTGCTCACATCACTCAGTGGACATATCAGATCACATAAATACACATTTTATCAACCATTTGCCACATGTTGCACATGGCAAACAAAGTTACTAGATCACGTGTATCACGAGGGTGTGGTGTGGTAGAGCGCTCGCTTTCCGATCATGAGATCCCGAGTCGAACCTTGCCCACCGCGTTTGTCCTACGATTGTCCTTCAGCAAGACAATATATCCATAATTGCTGCTGTCTACCCAGTAGGAGGTGAAAGCCTTTATAATAATAATAATAAAATAATTTATATTGCGCAATATCCACCTAATATAAGGTGCTCAAAGCGCTTATTATTATCCCTGGTCATTTGGTACAGTTCAGACCCGCACAATAATATTGTACAGATTCTCAACTCCCCGGGGAGCATACTAGCGGCGGGCAACCCTATATGTGCACCAAGCTAATGTTCACCAGACCAGGTACCCATTTATACACCTGGGTAGAGAGCAGCAATGTGGATTAAATGCTTTGCTGAAGGACAAATGCAGTGGGCAGGGTTCGAGCTCGGGGTCTCACGATCAGAAAGCACGCGCTCTACCGATCTTGCCACACCACTCCACTTATGTGAAGGATCTTCTCAATGCCCATGAACAGCTTGAAATGAATGCTCCCCAGGGAGTGGAGATGGTGCACACAATGTGTGCTGGTTTGCATTGTATCCTATGACGGGGGTAATAATATCATTGTAGAGCGCTTTATAGATAACAATCAATCATATTAGGCGCTATGAAAATCGAGTATATCGCCTTTAAATGGGAATTCGATCCAGGCCGAAATTAGTTCCAACAGAATATGACGGATAAGAGGAATGATCGTTGAAAACCTGATCAGAATCCGGCGATGAGAAAGCGGAGAGTTATGTGTATTAGAACATCATGGAGAAATGACCGATCATTTCAAAATTGTCGCCGACTATAAGCAGAAACAATATTTATGATCAGCTCGCTATATGTTTTTGAACATCACTGAGTTATAATTTAAGTTGTTAATACACCTTTCATTTGCTTGTTTTTAAGTTTATAGGAAGGACTCCATTGATGGGCCAAATATTTGGCAGATAAACAATGGATAATTTACTCTTCGATTGTACCAGGGACTTATTATTAGGCACTTCAGAGTGCCAATTCTTCATGATTAAAAGTTATTGATGGTATATATTGATAATTATATAACTTGGAAAGAAAAATCCGGCTTACAAAAAGGCTGTCGTGGTCGTGATCGAAGAATGGAAATACCGTGGAGATCGGGAGCTCCGACGTCGATGCGTCATCGTTTGCAGGTAAGAACTCATCTCCCTCACTCACTCCGAACGGGAAAAAGAGACCTAGGGTCAAAATGAAATTCCAAAAGATTGATACATGATTTGAGAAAAAGTGGTTTGATACTATAAAAATTACAGAAAACTGCAAAAAAAAGGTTGTTTTTTAAATACAAGAAAACAAAAACATACCAGGATCGAAAAGGAGATTCTTCGGCCGATAGCAACAACACGTTTCTGAAACTTTGAAGAGATAACAAGAAACTCTGATTTACAACCATGTAATGTTAACTTATTCACAACCATCCAATATGCCATATCAGAAATACAAGCTTCAAGTCGACGTTTGGCTAATAATTCACTATTTGGGTCACTGGGATTAAAAGGAATATACAACTGAGTATCATCTGCATACAAATGGATTGAAATACCATGGCTCCTTGCAATACTTGCTAAAGGTGCACAATATAATATTATGCTAAAAAACAAGGACCGATCCTTGGGGAACACCAAACTTCATCTTAGCTGAGGTAGATGTTGTTCCCTCAACACTAACTACAAATAATCTATTTTCTAAATATGAGGAAATCCAATTTAGTGGTTTACCTTTACCTCCATATAATTCAAGTCGATTGGGCAAAATTAAATGGTCAACAGTATCAAAGGCGGACTATAAATCCAATAACACCAACAAACACAGTCTGTTTCCTATCAAGGGCATGCAAAATATAACTAGGGACACGAATGAGGGCCGTTTCAACACTGTGACCCTTCCTATAGGCTGACTGGAATGGCTTTAGAAAATTGTTATAATTAAAGTGATCCTAATACGTGAGGCTACTATTTTCACCAGTATCTTAGATACAAACTTGAGATTCGATACTGGACGGAAATTAGCAAGATCTTCATGATCTAATAACATCTTTTTCAAGAGGGGGGACACAATAGCTTGTTTAAAAGACTGTGGGAACTGACCTGACTGTAACGACATATTAACAATTGATGCAATACAAGAATGTAAGAGTCCAAAATGTTTCTTGACTAACCAAGTCGGGATAGATAGGGCCCAATGAGCGTGACTTGGCGGGAAGGTTTGAAATGAGATTCAAGATCTTATCGTTTGAAACTGGATCGAATTAATCCCAAACTGGTACGTCTAAATGATCTTGAGCCACGATACCTGACGTGGTATTATTTGAATCAAGTTTATTTCGAATATCACTTATCTTAGGCAAAATTAAGGCACAGACATTTTCAGCAAGTTCCAATGAAGGTACGTTTGTAGGAAACTTTGAATTTGATGTACGATGTAGAGCGTTACCAATGACCCTATAAAATTGACCTGAATCAGAGCAATCAGATATCTGTTTTTTCTGGAATAAACTCAACAAAAAAGTAAGTCTCCTCCTGATTAGAATAACATAACTTTTTAACAAAAATGTTTTGAGCAAAATAACTCGGCAGGATTGTTCCTACACTTATTTACTAACTTCTGTGTGAAAATGAAATTGGTCCATCGAGTCATGCATGAGTGAGCACACATCAAAGGAAAGAACGGCACTTTGTGCGCTCACTCATGCGTGACTCAACTGACCAACTTCATTTTCACTCCGAAGTTAGTCACAAAGTATAGGAACAATCCTGCCGAGTTATGCTCAAAACAAGTTTGTGAAACAGTGACGCCATTTTGATTAGGGGACTCACTTTTTTTTGTTGTGTTTATGAATCATGCACGCTTTTGTAATACACACAACAACAAAAGTAAGTCCCCTTAATCAAAATGGCGTTACTTTTTGACAAAAATGTTTTGAGCAAAATAACTCGGCAGGATTGTTCCTATACTTTGTGGCTAACTTCTGAGTCACGCATGAGTGAGCACACAAAGTGCCAATCTTTCCTTTGATGTGTGCTCACTCATGCATGACTCGATGGACCAATTAAATTTTCACACAGAAGTTAGTAAATAAGTGTAGAAACAATCCTGCCGATTTATTTTGCTCAAAACATTTTTGTTAAAAAGTTATGTTATTCTTATCAGGAGGAGACTTATTTTTTTGTTGAGTTTATTCCAACAATACTGATCAATTAAACTCAACACAAAAATAAGTCCCCCTTAATCAAATAACATAACTTTTTAACGAAAAGGTTTTTAGCAAAATAACTCGGCAGGATTGTTCCTACATTTATTGACTAACTTATGTGTGAAAATGAAATTGGTCCGTCGATTCATGGATGAGTGAACACACATCAAAGGCAGAATTTTCACTTTTTGACTCTTGTGACTTTTGAAAGTGACATTTTTCCTTTAATGTGTGCTCACTCATGCATGGCATGGCGGATCAAATTCATTTTCACAGAGACGGTAGCCAATCATTTTAGAAACATTCCTGCCAAGTTATGTTGCTCAAACTCAATTTGTTAAAAAGTTACGCCATTTTGCTTAGGGGGGAGTTACTTTTTTTGTTGTGTTTATTATGGTTTGTTATAGTTTATTTAATTAAACTATTTTTAACCGGCATGCAATCCGTTCGTATAATCGAATAACTAATTCCTATACCATTGTCGAAATCCATAAATCTTACTTCGAACTCTAGTGGTTTATTTGTACCTTCTTGTCTTCGGACTAATAGAAGCAAGAGAAGCTTTCGGTTTTTCGAACTTCCATTTCATTTAGTGATAAATATATTACGATTGAATTAGTGTTCGGTTTTTCAATAATCCACTGGAAAGTTATAACTGTGTTTGAAGTCAGTGCAATGATTTGGCAAATATCACTTTGAAGTTTTGCTTATTACTTGGCCATAATATAATATCCATTTAACGTGAAACTTTCACTCATCAGATCGCAACAATACACATTGTTTATAACTTTTTGACAGTTGGGGGCATACCAAAATTGTTGGGACACGACTTGTGTACTACTTTATCTTTAACAATTTTCCCCTTATGTTTTGTGTTTTTCAAATTAGTTTGGGGCACGCCCCCCCCCCCCCCCCCCCTCCCCCGTATCTACGCAGCTGCCTTAGAATATAACTTTAAACAATCAATATGATGTTTATTAATAGCATCCAATTTAAGACGTTTTATCGCTGAACTTTATTTAAAGGCAAATCCGCAAATGCCATACGGCGGATTTTCCACGATTTTTGGAAATTGTGATATCGTACGATGTCTGTGTTATTTTAGAGTAGCAGTCACATATTCTCCGGGGCCCGTACGATGACCATTGTCTTAAGCAAAAGCATAAATCGCACGGCTACCGTGAACACAAACTTAGTGCCCGTACGGGTGCCTTACGGTGCTCTTACGGTGACTCCACGGTACCCGTACGATTCGAGTGGCCAAATATTCAGTCTCAAAATCGTACAGTATTCGAAAAAAGACTGCGATGTCCGTGCTGTGCACGTGAGATGCCCTTGCGGTGCCCGTGCGATGCTCTCTACGATGTGTCTACTGGCTTACGGCAAGTAACACATCGTACGATGCATTGTTTTTAAAACTCCGCGCTAAACAAATTGTTGGCATCGTACGGCGAGGAAAAATGCAACGACAAACGTACGTTAGCCACGGCACCCGTACGGGCGCCGCAAGATTCCCGCAAGATTTCACTTAAAAGTGGCATCGTACGGGCGCCGCGGCGCGCCGTAGCCCAAATCGGAGTATTTGTGACAGTAGCATAATTGATCTCTGAACTTATTTAAGTAAAATCCGCCCCGATTACAAAAATTAGGTTTCCATGCAAGTCTACCTATCTTTGGTTCAGACTATATAGGAATGACCAAGTTCTTCAATCTGCTGTTTTAAGATGGAATTTTCTACTTATAGTTATGTCTCGATTGTTCCTATTTAATTATCTACCCCATTTGATGACCTAAAACTTACTCTCATCAGCGGCTACTTTCATCCTTTGGTCATCAAATGGGGAGATAATTAAAAAGAACATCGCGCAAATATGTAGAAAATCCATCTTAAAACCAGCCGATGAGGAATTGGTCATTCCCTATATAGTTGAATAAGATGGTAGACGGATGGAAACAGTTTCTTTCAACGCCTTGGTAGGCACAGATATATGGAGTTTATTCTGCAAGATACCATGGGTAGGATGTTTAAGTACCGTTGCTAGACCGGCAATCGTACCAAACTGTTCGAGGTTGTGTCTGACTGCAATGAATGGTAGACACAAAATATAAGTAAACACTACCCATATAGAGACTGTGTACTGCGCTGCTAGACTTTGTTTCGATTTTAAAACCCCTTTCTGTAAATTAAGGGGTTGGGTTATGATCTTTGGACTAGCCACTTGTTATGTGTCACCCTGTATTTGTGTACCGGGTTGTTATAGCAGATTGGACACAATACAAGCACACTCGACAAACTTGCTTTACAGGTAATACAGTTTATCTTTAATCTAAGCTTTCAAATGTGGGCATTAATAAATTCTGTTCAGGTTCTCAATTTAAAATCATTAAGTATCAAGACCAATGAATTATCAAGCTCTTATAACCAGTTACAAAGGGAACAATGAAATACACAGACGCCGGCAATTTGGGAAGTTATTCGTAGATCGTAGAAAATCGTAGAAAATTTTCGCAGCCAAGAACGCGAATTTTCGACATTTTCGAGACCGAGGCCATGTCCGGTCCACAATTTTTGCGCGGGGTTACGTGCCCACTCCCAAATAATTTGAAGAAAAAAAAATAAAACACATAAGCGGCCATTGACTACACCATTTGAGTCCCAACGCGCATATTACTCCGTATATAAGCGCTTTCAAAGAGAATGTTAAATCATGCTCCAATTCAGAGAACTTCAATGCATAAAACAATCTTTTAAAGTTACACTGAGCTTCAGACAGGCGTTTAATTACCGACACCAAGTGCTTCGGACACATCAACAAAAATCACATAAACGCGTATTACTACCAATCTTATATAATGTACCTTAACCTACTATGTGTATTTCATTGTAACTAAGAGGGAGTGAACGAATTATATAATTTGTGTTTTATATTATTCCATTTTTTTGGTATATTGAAGCGGAAAAACAGGCATTCAAGCGTGCTTATAATAGCAACTTTAAAAAAGGAACCTTTCAGTGCTTTATCAAGGGCATCAACGACGGGTTTTCGCCGATCAGTCGCTATAGACAGGTTTGACTGTACAAGTACAACACAAATCTCATAAACGCGTATTACTTCCAATCTAATATTATATTATATCATCTGACTTAGTAAAATACGCGTCATTGATTGGCTAAACACGGTCACGTGATTGGCATGCCATTTTTGTATGTCACACGGCCAGAGAGGTATGTCACCCGGCCAGAGAGGTATGTCACCCGCATGGCGCGCGCTTCAAAAGATATTGTATATTGACGTCACAATGAGAACCAAATGTACACGACGTACCGTATGTTGTTTTTGACTGATTTCAGTTTAAATGCATGAATGTAAATAAAGCCCCCGGATTTAGCCAGATGATATAACAGTTGTTACCTTTTCGTCGGGAAAATCATGGAATGTTCCAATCCTCGGGATATAAAATGCTATTTCGTGAGGACAATTAGTCCCTCGACTACGTCTCGGGACTCATAATCTCCCCTCAATAGCATTTAAAATCCCTCGGAAGGAACATTCCAATTAACAACTGTATAATGTACTTACTATGTGAATTTTAATGTAACTAATATAATAAATCGTCCCCCCGCGTTGTTCACCAAGTCTATTGGCATTCAAACAATATTATAAAAGTGGGAACAAACACATAATATAATTGGTCTTTTATAGCGTTCCATTTGTTTGTGTAACTTGTATATTGGCCTTAAAGCGTGCTTATACTAGCACGTTAAAAATGGAACCTTTCAGTGCTTCATCATTCATTGATATGTGATTATCTAATAGCTATGATATCATAGCTAAAAGGAGATCAGTGTTAAGTTCATTACGATGTATTGTATTGATAGTCAAGGAGCATGAAAAGTTCCATGGAAATATTGTATGAAAGCAAGCCACCTGTTCAAATATCTCTAGGGCACGCTAAATCTATAATTATCTCCTAAATTGAGAGCTTGACTGAATATGACAAGGTGATTCATTGCTTTCCTAACACCAATATAAAACAAAGATTGAGTCTCGGATGTTGTTTTTAAATTTGATAGGTGAAGATGATGGCTTTACCTAGTTGAAAGTGAATGAATATTGGAAATTGAAATTAACATTTTACAAATTGTTTCGGGAAGAAGTTTTAAATTTTGTAAACAAATGACTACTTGGGGCACGAATATGCAATTTCGTAATTATTCTTACTGATTTCTTTTAAAAATAAGTAATTTCGAGAGAAATGTATGTGTCTCCCCAAATATGGTTACAATGATTTAAATGGGGTAATACACGACTATTATAGAATATTTTGCGGCAATACGTTTTAAAATTTTGATAGCAATCCCACATTTCTTGCCGACGATTTACAAATATCAGATATATTTATATTCCATTTTAAAGGGGTAGTAGAGTTTTGGTAAGGCTGAACTTTAGTAACCGAAACCTGCACAATAACATAAGAAACTAATTGTTAGAACTCCACCATGCTCAACAGGTATAGAAAATTACAAACGACCTAGTAAAAAGCCTGTTATAATTTTTAAAAAGCCAATAAAACACAAGAGGGCGCTCTGTAAAAAGCATTGGTTTCAACCATATTTCATACAAAATTATGCATGTGATAAAAATAATAAAAAAGTAATTGAAATAATGATTAAATAGAGAGATCATCAACAAATATTCAAAAACCTCTTTTGAACCTTTTTGAAATAGTGTATAACTCCATTATGCTCTAAAGGTATACATAATTACAAACAACTAAGCAAAATGCATGTAATTATTTTTTAAAAGCCATTACAACACAAGAGGGCGCTCTCTATAAAAACATTGGTTTCAACCATTGTTCATACAAAATTATGCATGTGATGTTTTGTTGAAATAATGATTTAATAGAGAGATCACCAACAACTATTTAAAAACATCATTTGACAATTTTTGAAAAAGTTTAAGCATTTAAAAAAATGTATTTATTTCGATCAGATATATTTATTGATATTTCAGCCGTTTCTTAACCGATTCGATTAGTTAAGTTTATTCTGTCATTAAAATTTATGCTCTTTCAAATTTGTCACTCAATTTTTCATTATCTGACAGAAAAATATTTTGTGCAGCACCCTCTATACCGAAACTGAACTACCATTTTAAAGGGATGTAGTAACTTTGTTGACATGTGCAAAAAGTGATGAATGGTTGATTCAATGTATTTTGTTATTTGATAATGCACTGGGTATTGTGTGGAAATTTCAAGTTAAATGGACATTATATGGCCGAGTAATGAGCAGAAATGCAAAGTGATATTCACGAACTCATTGTACTCACTTTGTACACGGTTTTGACGATCCAGTGGATAGTTTAACATATGAAAACTTCAATCGTAAATATCTTTTGAACAAAAGAGAAATTCGAAAAACGGAAACCTGTCCCATGCTTTTTTAGTGGATACGAACACAACAAGGTATGAGAGAACCGGTAGAATTCCAATTGGATTATGAGGATTTTGACAATGTTACTATGTCCCTTTATGCATTCATTAAAAATAACACCAACACATTTCATATTCTGTAATCTAGATATTTCTACACCATCAATAATTTATATCTTCTAAATCTGGGGGTAACCTTTTGTTCCTTGTTCTAAAAACAACATAGTTAGTCTTTGTCAAATTCAATGATAATTTGTTTACCTTAATTAAGCACATAGAGATATTACTAATTTCTTCATTAAGAGATACAATAGGAGTCTGAATATTTTGACTAGACATAGAAACACACAAGTATCATCTGCAAACAAAGAAAGTTTAACAAGTTTTGAAGAGTTTATAATATCATTTATATATACAAGAAATAAAGGGTGACCCAAAACTGAACCCTGGGGTAAACCACATGTGTTATATTTTATGGCGGACTTGACACCATCGACCACCACATACTGCTTTCTATCATAGAGATAATTAACAAACCAATTAATTGCAGTCCCTCGTACTCCATAATAGTGAAGTTTATGCAAGAATGTGTGATGGTCAATGGTGTCAAATGCCTTTGACAAGTCCATTAAAAGACAAATGCAATAGTTTCCCCTTTTAATCTGTTATAATATATAATGATGAGAACAACAGCAAGACTGGTAGAATAACTTGTTCTAATTGATTTTCATCAATGAAAATGTTATGAAATTGCAAGTAAGTACAGTATGTAATCTTTGATAAACAATCTTTTCCAGTAATGTTGTAGGTCTATAATTTGATATTTCACTTTTATTCCTTCTTTTTTAAAGTGGGATAATTTTACCTTTTAAAAAAATAGTTTGGTACTTTTCCACAGTATAAAGATTTATTGCAAATAAAACACAGATGTTCACAAAGCCATTAATACAATGCTTAATCAATTTAGGGGATATACCATCCGCACCTTGAAGTTGGTTTAAAAAAAAGAAGATCCTAATGATGAATTTTGGGGCAAACTGTCATGAGCCACCCAGCAAACCACTAACCCCAGTCTATGCCTCCATTGGACTAAGTAAGGATCCTCCACAGCCATCAAATGGTTCCTTTCCAGATGTTACCTTACTTTTGGGTCTAACCGGGGATAGGTCTTTGCAGCGAGTAGTCAGAGAAGAGAATGATGCACTCCTACGACAAGACGAACTGCCAACCGAGAAAGTACTGTGCCCATATTCATAAAAGCCCGATAGCCTAGCTAGGCCTTAGCTAGGCCTTATCTCCTTGCCGAAATGCCAGGTTAGACGATAAGTAGCGGCGAACACACGAAACTCGCTTGAGTGATCACCTTTGTTCTTCACAGGCCAGTGCATAACACACACGTGCATGGGTATGTCATTAGTAATGTGTGTAGATTTAGCATGTTTTCTATGCCCTTACCATATCGACCAATCAACGAGCGTCTGAGCCTCGTAAAACAATGCCCATTTGAAATCTTCAAAGCGGGTTGCTAAATCGTAATTCAAGAAGCACTTCTAACAGTATCGATAACAAGTCAACAGCTCGGATGACCTAATTTATTCATCGTCGCTGTCATGGTAACATTCCATCTGTCGCAAGTTTGTTTGATATCGCAATTGTACATATAGTACTATTCAGATAGATTCATCAAAACATATTTGAAATCACATAAAATCAAACCGAACTGCAAAAGTGAGCTAATATGTCAGGAAAAGGACAAATAAAGGCAAATTACTCTAAAGAAAAACATGTAATTTAAGCTGACAAATACGTAGAATTTCAAGATGTTCTCGATGCAAGTACAAGGATGCTGGGACAAACACGAAAACGTATGTTACTTGGGGAACTATTTTGAACTAACATCACGCTATCATAACAAATTTCTCGAAAAAAACCCGTTCCCTTATTCGAAAGGCAGGCCTTAATTCACCTAATTCGAATATTCTCCTTGCCATGTTCACGATCGCGCCACACGCATAGACACTACAACCGGGCAGATTGTTACTTGCTAGCGATTTAGCGGTACAGCAGAGTAGCTCTACATTTGTGTCCAGTTGTTACTAAATATTTGTCCTATTTGGCTTTTGTGAATAAGAAAAATTTAGCTGGGTGTTAGGTTGTCATTCAACTTCACGCCTTTGTTTTAAGTCCAACAAAGCTCTATACAGAAGGTCTCACATAAATAGATTTTAATGCAATTAGTCCGCACCGCATATCTATTGATGTAATTGGTCGCATTTCGACTAACAATGTCGTGGAATACCAAATGCTTGTGGAATTTAGATAGATGGGTTGTCATGCTAGGTCAGGCATTGACTACGATAGCGAATTTAGCCTATTGGCCTTTTGTGAATACCAGCTAAGCCTAGCGGACATCGAAATTGTAATTTGATCAACCAACTGGCTTATCGGGGTTTTATGAATATGGGCACGTTGGTATCCTAAAATGGTCTACATACCATTCACTGACTGCCAGTAAGGTACTTTACCAACCACATGAGAAGGCACACCGCCACTTATAACAGCACATTTTGCATATATGACCTGTACACTCTACTAACTGTGCTCATGACTTGTTAGCCTTAGGGACCAGCGATAAAATCATGGGTCCATATCGCAAGACTGTTTGTTTGTTTGTTTGTTTGTTTGTTTATTTCCGAAATCACAACAATAAATACAGCAATGAAGTGCAACGGGGGATGACCCAATTCAGCAGAATTAAAAAAACAAAACCGCTGTTCTTCCTTGGGGTCCCACAATTAGATATACAATTAAACGTCTATATACAATGATTGCAACATAGAGAAATTATAATTTCATAAATTATTCCATATTATGTACACTAAATTAAAATTGGTGACAAATATTATATAAACACTTCCAATTGAGAGATAAATAATTCCAACGCCATTTGAACAATTCCATAAGAGTTAAGGAAAGAGCGAGAAAAGAGTAAAACAGGGAACTGCAAATATTTACAATTTTATGGAATATATTCATCTAAAAATGTTTGAAATGATCTCAAGCTCGTAGCATTACGAATTGCAATTGGTAATTGGTTATACACTGAAATTCCTCTGTAGAAGAACGTTCTTTTACAACAGTTTGACCAAGGCTTAGGCAAATTTATATCTTGACTCAAACGTAATTCATAATTGGTACTTCTCAATGAAATATTATCGAGCATATAATTAGGAGTTAAATGTTGTAACACTTTATACATCATTATGTACAAGTGTTTCTTATAACGTTTGTCGAGAAAATCCCATACCAGAGTATCATGAACATGTTGTGTAGATATATGAGAATACGGATTAATTCTCATTATGATTCGACCCGCTCTATTTTGTAATTTTTGCAATAACAAAAGAGAAGATTTTGAAGCAGATTGCCAAACCAAGTCTCCATAATCAAAATGAGGAAGTATAACAGATTTATAAATGATATTCAGGTTAGATTCATTTATAGTATAACCCCAACTAACAATTGGACGTTTTCTGAACGTTCTAAACAGGTTCAAAGTTGGTTATTTGGACGTTCTGTGAAAACGTTTTTAAAACGTTTATTTGTGGAAGGTTGAAAACGTTTTTAGAACGTTCCAAATGGACGTTTTTAGAACGTTGTTTAAACGTTAGAAAAACCAATAAAAAACCTTTCATGTATTTGCTTTTAAGTGCAAGGACCAGCAGAACGTTTTAAGAACGTTCTGTAAACGTCCATTAAAGACGAAGACCTATGGAACCTTATAAAAACGTTTTAAGAACGTTCTGTAAACGTCCATTAAAGACGAAGACCTATGGAACCTTATAAAAACGTTTTAAGAACGTTCTGTAAACGTCCATTAAAGACGAAGACCTATGGAACCTTATAACAACGTTTTGTAAACGTTCTGTAAACGTTTTGTGTTTGCTGGGAACACTCTCTCAATCTCCTTTTTTTTCTTTTTTCTTTTGTTATCATTACAAATTGGATTATTTAAAATAGAAATATCATTTAAAATTTTCAGTTTTGTTTGTTTGATATATTATAGTCTATTTAATATTTGCTATCTACATTCTGTGCATTTCATTATCAAGATGCGAAATAAATAAATGCGTTTACTTCTATTATAATGATTTAGAAAAAACATGTACCTAAGATACATTATCAAAAAATCATATTCCTATAGATGTATTTTATTGTTTTTTATACGTTATGCTGGTGTGCCCATGCCCAGCCCAATTCGACACTCGGGCTCCAAAAACCTGGGGGAGATGGGTGGATAGTCTTGAGAACTTTATGGCCGCAGCCGATCTAGTGTATATTTATTATGAAGAGTTTCGAGGAGTATTGAATGTCAATCTAAACCTGATATGCTATGTAGGATGAAATATTTAAACTAGATGTACATTCGACTGCATGCAGTGGAAATGGAAGCCTCCGCCAATGCGCAATTTTTATGAGCACAGTCACCTTTGACCTAGTGATCCTTGACCTCACGACCCTAGATTCTTATCACTCCATCCTCTCATTAAGATACAAACATTTACCGAGTGTGGTGACAATGTCTATTTGTTCTTGAGATATTGTGATAACAATTGTTTGCATATATTGAGCCCAGTGACCTTTGACCTTATGACCCCAAAATATAATCAGTTCAATGGCTCTTCAAGATACAGATGAACCAAGTTTGGTGGACATCTGTCAACCAGTTCTCGAGATATCGTGATTATAACAAGAACGGGACATACGAACGGATGGATGGACGGACGGACGATGGACTGACAACCCAAAAACATAATGCCTCCAGCCAATTCGTTGCGGATCGAGGCATACACAATAACAACTCAATGTAGACAGGAAGAGTTAACTGGAAATTTCAACCCAATGTGGGTTTTCTTTTATTACAGGAGGGGTGCACGTGCCCCCAATATTGACAAAACAATTAAAACATAAGGGGGGAAATTCTTTCCAAAATTAACAAAGGGATAACATCGTCAACATGCATCTTCAACACTTACTGGGAACTCTGTTCTACCAAATTCTGTCCCATGCTTCTATTGTTGATACAAATTTGTATCAACAATAGAAGCATGGGACAGAATTCTTTAAAAAGATATTTACCATTGAAGTGTTTAAATTTTGAACTATCCACTGGATAGTCATAACCATGTACAAATTCAATCAAATAAGTTGAGAGTCCCCACTCATTCCGACCACGACGCTGGCCTATAAAGCAATCATTTTCAGGCAAAAAAAAGAAGCAGAATAACAGTATTGATAAAGTTGCTGAATATTGGCCAAACTAATTGAATGTTTTTTTTGTGTAAAATCTGAACCACAGTATCATTAGGTTAAGCCCCACCGTAAACCGTAAGTGTATCTATAGCAGTGATGGGGCCTAATACACGAGCAGGCCCGTAGCCAGGGAGGGGGGGGGGGGGGGGGTGCGTTGGGTGCGCGTACGCAATTCATAAAGGTCCACTTTTTGAAAATTTCGCACCTCCCCATAAAAAATCCTCACTACGGGCCTGCACGAGTATCCCTAATTGGGGATATTTCTGACTTGTGATGCGTACCTGTTATTGTTAAGACGTAATGGGATTTTGAGGGACTGGCAGCTCAGCTCAGACGACTTGAGTTAGTCGATCACGGTGTGACTTCCGTATGGAGATGACTGTCGTCGTTGTGATCGAGCTTGTCGTCGCGATCTCGGGCCACTTGCTGTGCAAGTCGTGAACGACCAGGAGAAATCGCTGGTTTTGCGGTGCAGCAACCAGTCCAGTTCTCCGAAGATGTCGACCTGCAACTCTTCCCATGGTCGTTGGGGCCTTGGAGTAGGCTGGAGCGGAGCTGGGAGGGGATTTCCTGCTTTTTCGCTAAGGTGACAGCATTCGCAATGTTTCACATGCTGGGCGGGCGGGCGGGCGGGCGGGCGTGCGACGTAGTACCATAACCATAGCTCGATCTGAATATCAGGAAACCAGAGAAGAAAAAATAGATCAATGACAATTTATATGTATTGTTAACCTAACCTGTAACCAGGCATTCCAGGCGCTGTGCGGTAACACACAGCGCTGATTACAGTTAATGTAATGTATGCACTGTATTTATGGTTACTTTTTCTACTCACCCGGGTTAAATCATGTATGCTGTAGACAGTCCCACACTATCACATGACTTGACAAGATGGCGAAATGTACATTATCATGGGGTTGAGTAAAACGTATTGACTATACAGGCAGCTAGCTAAAAGCTAGCATTCTCCAGTTCTCCTGCCCCACACATGAGCATTCAATGTATGCATCACAATGTGCATGCATATCATTATCACCACACAGCTAGTACACGTACAGGCTACAACAGCATGTTGTTGTTTTGTGTTTATAGTTGTCGTTCAAGACAAAAGTTGATATTTTTCCATTTAAACTTTGAAACACACTAAAAATCCATTGTTTCAAAGCAGCGCTATTAGAACAACGCTATAAGAATCCTCTCAAAGATTTATTCTAAGTTGTATTATATCTATACATACAGATTTAAAATAAAAATAAAATGTGCTTTAAACAGAGACTAGCCTTTCACTAATGAACCCAGCTGATCGATATCAAACGAGCAGGCCCCCGCTGCAGAATTAAAAAGAGATACATTCGAATGTGTATATTATATGTTACAATTAATTGTAAGTCAGATCATGTATCATATATATATATGTGTAAATATATGATTGGTTGAAACTTGAAACACGCAAATTGTCTGACTTACAGTTAATTGTAACTTTACAATCGATTGTATCTCTTTCTGCAATCTGATAAAATACACTTTTAAATTTGCAGAAACTGTTTTGTAATTTTACCTTAATTCACAAAACAAAGTATAATCTGAGCCTGAGTATTTGTAGGCCTACCATGGCAAGTACAGTCGGCACTTCAAATATAGCCACATACCCCCCCCCCCCCCCCCCCAGGTGCCCCCACAATTAACAAACAATTAATAATAAAAAGTGGAAAACATGGTCATAAGATACTAGAACGCAGCAATCAGGGAGGGGGGGGGGGGGGGGGGACAAGACTGGAGTCTATTTGGCTAAAATATGTCCCCGGTGTGGGGGGGGGGGGGGGGGGGGGGGGCGCTCAAATTATTTTTTGACGGGGGTGTGCTGCACGGAACTCTGAATGGGGGTCTTAAGAGCTGACTACAAGCAACAAAATATAGGGTCTTTGATGGAGCTACAAAAACCCTGAAACGGGAGTTAAGCTAGGGGTCTAAGGAGCAGAGTAAAACTACAAAATACATAGACTTGGAGCTATCAATGACCTACGGAAACCCTCAAAAAGGCTCATATGGTGGTCCAAGGAGCTGACTAGAAGAAGAATAATGGACATGGCGCTATATACTCAACAACTAGATCAGTTCCGGGGGTCTAAGTAGCGACAATTTTAGAAAATCGGGTATCTTTAGAGCAGCAATCGGGGTGAAAACGGGGTTCTTTTAAGCGGCACATACCCGTCTTACATTATACAATGAGTGCACCCCCCCCCCCCCCCCCCACCACCACCACCACCACCACCCCCGGAATATGTCGAGATACCACAAAATAAGACGGACTTGTATTATTAGATGTACGAGAATCATCACATCGAAGTGCATTTTTATAAAGTGTCTTGTCTTTCTGAATCGCGCAAATAAATGCCAGGTCATTTGATTTGTCTCGCCTCGGACTTCATGATTACAAGGCTATCACAACATCCCCTTTTAATAGTACAATCATGTACATGTATACAGTCAAACCTTTGTATAGTGACACCACCAAGGGGAGGTACGAAAAGTGGCCACTGTGTACAGGTGATCTCTATAGACATGTTCATTCCATTGTTTTTCTCTGCAGGGGATCAAGTTATAAGGCCAATAAGGCAGATTGGCTGCTATATGAACAGGTGCCCACTAAGACAGGTTTGACTGAAAGGGGTTGAGCACTGAACAGGTTCCATATTTAGCGTGACAAATAGAGCAAATACGTTAACAAGTTAACATTCAGAGAAGAGGGAAGTAGTGAATATATATAATACCAGGTATCAATATTACCCAAGTTAGAAAACTTGTTGATCATTATTTCATCACTTATAAGGAAATCACGTTAAAGTTATTATAATTATAATACCTACCTATCATTATATCTATCTATATAATATCTATCTATATATCTATCTATCTATCTATCTATCTGTCTGTCTGTCTGTCTGTCTATTATCTATATATCTATATATCTATCTATCTATCTATCTATCCTTACATCACCGAACGACCATGTTGTGTCGCAAATTGAGTTTCTTTGTTATCAGATTACAGCGCTTGACACCTATATCTTTGTGGGCCGTTTCTCCCTTGTTTTAAAACTGCTTCAGCCATTTCGAGATCTTTGGCGCTCATTTCTAGCCTTCTCTGAATATGACAAATTATATATCATTTGTTTAAGGTAGTGAATTCTATGTCATGCTGTGAAAATCAGCATAATCATTTTCCAAGACTTATTGCATTATATAATACTTTCAGTATTATAATCATCAGTAATCATTGTATACAGTAGTTGGTTCGCCACTGTCCAACGTGAAACATCACCATCTACGATAGAAGTAAACAATCTGATTTGATCACACCAAAAAAAAGAAAAAAGATCGCTATGTTCATCCGCTCGACACAAACGGCCTAAATTATCCAGCAAGTTTCATTCACTGTTAACATTATTCATCTCCTCTTCTGAGGACAAATGCAAGAATCATTTTCATCATCAAATTTCGATATTCAAACATCAAATTAAAGAGATATTGTGTCAGGATACTAAACTCGGTGTAGAGTAATAAGGCTTCTTGAAGGCTACATATTAATACTATAAATTTCCCTTCAATATCTGTCAAGTACTGTATGGTGTACTGGATAGCGACCTCGTCTTAGAGACTGAGGGTCATGAGTTCAACCCTCTCTCAATCTCTTTTTTTCTTCTTTTTTCTTTTGTTATCATTACAAATTGGATTATTTAAAATAGAAATATCATTTAAAAATTCTTTTTTCATTTGTTTTGTTGTTGATCATAGATGCATTGTAATCTATTGTACATTCAGTGAATTAGCTCTGGTACTGGACAGAGGTCGACGGCAGACCATGATATTCCGGGTTCAAATCCTGGCCCAGGAAAGGTTTTTTTTTCTTCTTTTATAAACAAATGTTGTTATCAATATCACTTGATAAATTATAAGTATCATGTAATTATAAAAGCTTGTTTTCTCTACATCTTTGTTTTCTTTTGTTTCATTCTTTTTTTTTTTCAGATTTATTGAACTTAACCCAACTAACAATTGGACGTTTTCTGAACGTTCTAAACAGGTTCAAAGTTGGTTATTTGGACGTTCTGTGAAAACGTTTTTAAAACGTTTATTTGTGGAAGGTTGAAAACGTTTTTAGAACGTTCCAAATGGACGTTTTTAGAACGTTGTTTAAACGTTAGAAAAACCAATAAAAAACCTTTCATGTATTTGCTTTTAAGTGCAAGGACCAGCAGAACGTTTTAAGAACGTTCTGTAAACGTCCATTAAAGACGAAGACCTATGGAACCTTATAAAAACGTTTTAAGAACGTTCTGTAAACGTCCATTAAAGACGAAGACCTATGGAACCTTATAAAAACGTTTTAAGAACGTTCTGTAAACGTCCATTAAAGACGAAGACCTATGGAACCTTATAAAAACGTTTTGTAAACGTTCTGTAAACGTTTTGTGTTTGCTGGGACATAATCTACCAAGAAAGCTTACAAGTCCAATTTTCTGACACATATTTTCAATATGCATATCCCACTTCAACTCTCTATCGATGTGAATTCCAAGATATTTTGTGCTTTTAACATGTTCAATGCATTTATCTCTAATTTTTATATCAATTTAATTACACTTTGATAACATATATCTTGTTTCAAAAAGCATACAAACAGTTTTAGTGTAATTTATAAACAAATTATTTGTACGCATCCAATCATCTAACATTAGCATTTCACTATTAAGAACAGACTGAACCTCTTTAGCATCTCCATGGGAGAAATATATAACAGTATCGTTAGCATATAGGTGAACTGAAGATCGCTTGAATATATCAGGTAGATCATTAATGAATATGGTAAACAATAAAGGACCTAAAATTGAGCCCTGTGGCACACCATGAGATAAACTTCTTTTATAAGAGGTAGCATTATTTACTACAGTTACTATTCTTCTCTCAGATAAGTAACTCTCGAACCAATTTAAGGCTGTGCCTGTTACACCAATACTCGATAATTTCTTAAGGAGCAATGCGTGATCAACCATATCAAAAGCTTTACGCAAATCTACAAAAATTTTTCCCGTATACACACCTTTGTCCATTGCCATTAACCATTCATCGGTTACTTTAACCAAAGCAGTTACAGTAGAATGCTTTGCTCGAAATCCAGACTGCACAGGTACAAGAATATTATATGTCTGAAGGTGATGTAACGATTGTAATTGTATAACTCGTTCGAGAACTTTTGTAATGCATGGCAATAACGAAATTGGTCTGTAGTTATCCGGATTCGATTTGTCACCCTTTTTATGAATTGGTATCACCTTTGCAATTTTCCATGCTCTAGGTACTTTGCCATGCACGATTGATTTATTTATCAAATGCGTTATAGATTTCAGCAAAATATCAGCACAAGTTTTGAGAATGAGTATACATATCCCATCAACTCCAACTGACTTTTTATTCTTTAATTTCCGTATTTCAATCATTACATCAGCCTCAGATACAACATTAAAATGTAGTATATCATCACATGGTACTGACCTACACACATAGGAAGGTCTATTTGTATCATTCTGATCATTCAACAATTTACTCGCAACACTTGCAAAATGATCATTGAATGTACATGCTTGAATGTAAGAATCATCAGTGATTGGAGTATTCAACCTTGCGTTATTACTATTTGGAAGAAATGATTTAAGAACTTTCCATGTCTGATTTTTATTTGAACATTCAGACAATTTTTTCTTTGCAATTTTCTGCTTTTCTTTTCTAATAATGGATGTAACACTGTTTCTCATTTTTGTATATTTTTTCCATAACTGATTATTCTTCTTATCAATTGCTTTCTTCTTCATTGCATCCCGTTTCTTAATCAAATTAAATATTGTTTCATTCATCCATGGAGAAATTTTCTTTCGCATGCGTTTGGTTTTGATAGGCATATTTCTATTAATAACCGATATGATCCTTTCTTCCATTTCCTAACCGCATCGTTTAAGTCATCAATTATCTCAATTGGCGAGAAAATCCCATACCAGAGTATCATGAACATGTTGTGTTGTGATCTCCCTTGATTTGGGCCTGTACAAGCCGGCAAAGCAGCTGCAGATGGTCTGCAAGGACATGGACCACTTGGTACTGCAGCCGGGGGAACTTCACATCGCGATGGCACAGCTTCGCTGCATTGGCGCATATATTGAGAAAAGGCGACATCGACTTCTGCTGGATATAAACAGATGTGTACGGACCAGCGAATCGGATCCTTGACGGAAAGCATATGAGGAGAGTGATAAACATTTGCTCACCCTACAGTCACTGTTCCATATGTGGTCCATCTGTACCAGACCGCATTCTGGCAGTATCCCAAGTTATGTTTGTAGCAACATCAACTTCATAACTGGTGTTGGTACAAACGACGTGTCATTACCCTGAAATTCCCCATCTACGAAGCCCTGGGGCCAAACAGGCTGCTGCTTTGCCAGCTGATATGGCATGCCTTTAGTGGAACTGATAATACAGTGGGCTTTGCTGGCATGGGCAAAATCGCCTTTCTTTAAGATTTTCCGTGACGGGATGACAGCTACGAGATATCTGCACTGACAAGTCTAGAAACCATGTCAATGCCAAATGATGCCGTTTCTGATGGTTTTGAAGAGTTCCTTTACAAGGTCTACCAGCCAGTGAACAAGACTGCCAAGGTGGAAAAGCTGAGATAGTGGATTTTCACGCAATAATCTGGAACAATGACACTGTATCAAAACCAGAGGTACCGTATTCACAGGATATATGGCTGGAACTTGAAAGACGATGTTTGGGTTCCAGTGATGACCAAGCAACAGCCCGCACCAAACGCGGTCATCCAGCTGGTGAAGTGCGGCTTTTCCTGTCGCAAAGCAGGACTCAACTGCTTAAAGTAATGTTCCTGTGACCTCGGTTATGGGTGTGACTATCCTGAGAGGCCAGCCACATTTGTATACCGAGTCATTACATTTGTATCAACTTGACCAATTCCAGACATACTTTACTTTGCAGCATCATATAGCATTATTTTGTCATTGTATTATTATCTTGCAATAGTTAAATGGATAGTTGAGTTTTGGTCAAACTTAATTTTAGTAACCAAAACCTGCACCATTACAGTACAAACTAATAGTTATATTTTCACCATGGTCGAAATGTATACACAATTACAAACGACCATGTAAAAACCTGGTTATCCTTCAAAAAGAGCCGGTACAACTCAAGAGGACGCTCTCTAAAAACTCATTGGTTTCAACCATTTTTCATAACAAATTGTGCATGTGATGTTTTGTTAAAATAATGATTAAATAGAGATATCATCTTTTGAAATCTTTTGAAAGAAGTGTATATTTGCATTTTATGTATTTTTTTAAAGTCGAGATATCGCCTGGCCAGACGATATATAAATTGATTATTTTTAAACCAAATTTTACAACCATATGAGAGCATTAGAAAGGTAATGATTCTCATTTTACATGTTCAATATGATCATTCAATAACATTTTAAATGGAATTAAAACCTACCAATTAAGTGTCAAGGGGCATTTCGGGAAGTACCAATACTCAAGTGTACTTTTAACAAGGTAATAACCATGTAAACTATGATCTGTTTGTATCATGTGTCATGTGTTAACATTATCGTAGCTAAATATTATGTAAAAATATCCTATCGATATATATTATACAAATATGTATTGTTCAATCAGTTAACCCACAAAAGGGCGGGCTATGTGCATGCATAAGTAATGTGTTTACATGTACTATGATCACCTTTTTAAAAATTAACTCATGCATATGTATGGTAATTTATGCAAATAAGGTCATGAAATTCATATTTTTGCCCATCAATCATAATAATAATGATGATAATTAAACAATCGTTATCACTACGTACACTCTATTCTTTTGACCTGTTGGAAAAATAATACAGCTTCAAAATTGAAGAGCTACTTTATTTCTATGTTTTGATGATTTCTAATGTATGTGTTTGTTTTGTTAAGTGTATTTGATTATTTTTTATTTTATTTTGTATTTCTTACTTTAGTTCAATAATTTTGAGCCACCCCAAAATGTGAAACAAAACCAAATAATCAATGATATATTTTGTTTGGGACAAACTTTTTTTCCATTTGTTTTGTACACAAAATTAGCCATTTTAGGGCTTACAACAAAAGGTCACGTGACTTCGTCAATGTAGGTCAGCAAATTTGGTTTGTAAACTATCTGCAAGACTCAACATAAACAAGTCACAAAGTGGCGGGGCTTCATTTTTAAGCATTTCTGAGCATTACAGACACAGAGGGGAGGTAATATAATGGTTCATCGGTCTTTTGTGGGTTTTTCCATGACTCACAATTTTCACCAGCACAATATTTCAGAGTGCAATCATGTATTTCATTGTTATTTGGCGTGCCGTTGAGTTTTTGAATAGGTGGCTTGCTTTCAAACAAAATTCCCACGGAACTGTTCATGCTCCTTGACTAACAATACAATAAAATTATAACGAACTTTACACTGATTTCCTTCTAGCTGTGTCAACATGAATGATGAAGCAATGAAAGGTTCCATTTGTTAACGTGCTATTATAGGCACGCTTGAAGGCCGGTTTTCCGGTATCAATATACAAGTTACAACAACAAATGGAATGATATTAAACACAAATTATATTATTCGTTCGTTCCCTCTTTTATAGTATTGTTTGAATGCCAATACACTTAGTGTACAAAGCGGGGAAGGGGGGGGGGCAGATTTTGTTTATATTATTTACAATGAAATTCACATACTAAGTACATAATATAATGTAAGATTGGTAGTAATACGCGTTTATGTGATGTTTGTTGTACTTGTACAGTCAAACCTGTCTATATATAGCGACCGATCGGCGAAAAGCGGTCGTTATAGACAGGACTGGTGGTATTATTAGACAGGATGGCGGTCATTTTGAATATCTGATCCCATACTATACCTATATGCACATGTGTACTTAATTGGCATCCGCACACGCACGTGTCCATAAATTATGTTTCATTTATTGCTTGCATTACAACAACATTATCTTTTTAAGTGAAATTAAAATTGCAACATGTCTCAATGTGTCATTTCTTTACTTATCATGAAGGCATCACAATAGCGAGTGCTTGTCTACAGACATGACAGATAAAACAGAATTCGAACGTCAAGATGCATTGTTTGGTTTATCGTAATTTGGGTGCCCTTGATGAAGCACTAAAAGGTTCCTCTTTTTAACTTGCTATTATAAGCAACGCTTGAATGCCTGTTTTTCCACTATCAACATACACAAAAAAAAATAATAAAGAACATTTTAAAACACAAATTATGTTATTCGTTC